>BQNB010101613.1:3025-24431 GCA_026074375.1 Tanacetum coccineum | reverse complement strand
CCTTCGTGACGCATTTTCTATTTTGAATACTTGTTGATTTCCATTCACTCGAGGTGAGTTTCATAGTCCCTATTTTACTTGTTTAAACTGTTTTGGGGGAGAATACATGCTCATTTTACAAAGTGAACTTATTGATTTCTACTACATAAGCGTTACATGACTATTTTTACAAAAGCTCGATTTGTTTGCTACATAATTTGAGATCGTGAATACCTATATTTGAAACCATGAATTTTAGACATGATTGTTTTACTACGGACACAAGTGTTTTTTTTTCTAAATTGTATGTTATCCAGATTACTGCCTGAATATTATTGCCTAAGTAGTCACTATATTGCCACTTAAGTCCCTACTAATCATGAACCGTTAATTAACACTATTGTAAGCGCGAGTGTTGTGGATAAATCTATCAGGACTGATAATCCCCACCTTACTTGGGTCACTGGTTTGATCATGGTGCATTTAACATTGTGAGGACCGTTAGGTTGTTGGCAAGCATCCTATATTCCTTTGGGGCAAACAGACAGTTAAGGCTTCGGGGTCATGAGCTTAGTGCAATAATATATACTTAGACTTAGTGAATTTGTTTCGCTTGTCTACATTACTTGTTTTGGACTTCGGAATATGTACTTAGTCTACCATTATATAAGTCTTGTGGTCCACTTTTAAATACTTCTTGGTTTACTGAATCACTACTTGGATTTCGGAAATAACACTTTGAAATGCCGTAACGCTACTCTTCTTCTGAAAATTTACTTAAATTATTTCAACACTACTTTTACTTAAACCTATGAATTCACCAACATTATTGTTGACGTTTTAGCATGTATTTTCTCAGGTTATCATTTTGCTTGTGGAGCATTGGGAGCATTGGTGTAGCGCGGATATATTTTTGAAGACTTAATAACTTGAGTACTATTTGACAAATGTTTTGACAATGTTTTCTAATACATTATAAATGGAACCTGTGTAACTCTGACATTTTTACTAAATTGAATGTGACATTTTATTAAACGTCTCTTTTGAGGTCGTTTTCTGTGACTTGTACTTTGTGCCTTGAAGTCGCACCCCAATGTTACTATTCCGCTGCCGTCCGATTTTGGGGGTGTGACAGATTGGTATCAGAGCTGAAGTCATAGAGAACTAGGTCGTTTTCAAAACCTAGACTATGACCATGTTTTTCAAAATATAGAGTCTTTCCTTGTTTTATCCGATATCCGCGCGCGCTTGCTCCCAGGTAACTTATATGCTCTCTTTTGCATCCCTACTACTATTACATGGATAATGAGTATTTAATACTAGACTATGATTTCGTTCTCTTACGTCTATCATATGACGTCTTACTATTTACCTTATATCGGTCTGTTATATAAATATTGATCACTCTGATTTTCGTGTACTTCCTGATTTCTCATTTACTCCCTTGAGCGTCAATACTGGTATTATATAAGGATACCTATACTTATGGGGGTATGGAAGTGTTGTAAGGAGAAGTGTGGGAGTTTGTAAGTCTTCTGGTACATGTAAGGAATACATGTGTGAGTTTGTAAAACATTTATAGGTAAGGAGGTGAGAAAACTCAAAGCATGATTAACCTCCAAATACCACAAACTCAATTAGTCATTTAGACTTTAATCCATGATAATCAACAATGGATTTGATCACTAATCATCTTGATGCAAACAAGCTAAGTTCTTTGCATCTCAAGTAAAGCATATCCCATAACAGGAAAGGATGCGTTTACGAAAAGTAACCTTTGACTTAGTTTGACCAATAAGAGATTAAAGACCCGTCTACGTAATTAGTAACAACAAATCCTAATTAAAAGTCAAATGAATACTTTTGGTGAGGTATGTTTAAAATATGATCATACTAGGTTTAGAAATATGTTTCGGCCTTGGCTAGAGGCGTTTGATAAAAGATTTGAGTTGGCATTTTGTTGAAAAACGGATGATTCGTTTTTGCTCCTCTCTAAGTCTAAACCTCATTTGGAGTGTTCCTAAATGCTCAAATATCATATACATACCTTTATTGAAGTTTTCACATGTGTCGGGTAAGAGGAAATCCAACAAAATCAAATCCGTAAAAACGGATACTGCAAGTGGCGCGCTGGCCATGTGCTGACGCGTGCTCAGCGCGCTAGATGCAAAAATCCGGTTTTACGGATTTAGGCTATCGTTTGTTATTTTACGTTTTGAGAACATTTATCTGTCATTGTTAAAACATAAAGAAGATCCTAGTCAATCTTGCACCAACAATCTTCTCTTTTTGATGATGACAAATAAAATTTTTGAAAGCAAATAAAATTACAAACGTAGCGAAGATGAACATCGCCATTGATATAGTTTACGTCTTGATCTTGGCCTTGTAATTTAGTAAACTTTGAACATTGTCTTCACCTTATGAGTCTTACATAGCTTTTTGTAACATCAAATATTTAATACTTTTATATATCAAATTTCCGCGTTTATTGCCTTGCTTTATATCATTTTTATATGAATTCAATACTTAATTCATTTATATTTCGAATTCAGGTAATTAAAGGCATTGGAGCGAAAAAAGCGAGAAATGGCCAAAAATAGTACCAAATACTAATTTATTTAGTAGAATTACTAAACTCATGGTATGGTTACTATATTTCCCCAGGATGTGACTAAGAGCTAAAGTGAAGAATATTACCACTACTAGGGGTACTATATTTTTATAGATGAACGAGATCGAAGAATTGCAAACATAGAAGAATTACGGCGTAACCCTCCCGCAGGAGTTACGCCGTAATTAATTATTAATAAAGAATTATCTATGCTGACTAAAGATTAAGGCGTAATGGGTTCGATGTAATTACGCCGTAACCAATTTTAACACTGAATGATGGAATGCTGCGTCAGAAGGTTTACGGCGTAACGCGGTCGGTGCAGTTACGCCGTAATTATGACTCGGACCAGAGGCTGAAGATGTATAAATGTTATTAAGTTTCATTATTAATATTGAAATTAACATGGAATTCGAAGGACCAGAAGCGTCAAAGACCAAAAGATATATTATACTATATATTGAATGAATTTTGATATCAATTGATCAATTCATTCTTTGGTTCGTTCTGCCGACGCAAGGCAACAAAGGGATTTCTCTCTTTTGTTCTGTCTTCGTGTCGCCAAAAAAAAGGCAAAAAAAAAGGTTGGAAAAGGAAGCAGCCAACCTGGTTGCTTGATTCGGGTATGGGGCAAACCTTTCGGGGTTTGCCACATGATCCAACTATAAGATCGAGAGCATTATTTTAGCGTGATGTATATAATTCCTTAACTATTACAGTTTGATTTCAATTAATTATTTTTAATGATTTATTTTATCTCGGCTTAATTTGTTTATGCTTGATATTTATTATGCTTAATTTTTGTTCTTGCAATTTAATTTGTTAATTATTCTTTGTTTATTTATTTTTGATCTCTTTGTCTAACCATGGTTTTATTAGACATCTTTATAGCTTGTCAGAGATCCCTACGTTTTAGCAACACTGAAAGGTAGTTTTGATCCTGTTAGTCATTTTATTAGTCAAACCGCTAAACTTATGATTACCAAGGTACTAGGATAAGTTGGCATCTATCCCTAGTGTAGGAATCAACCAGATTACCGCCTTAATTACTCTAAATACTTTAAAAAGCGCATGAACTCTTTCAGAGAGGGTTAATAATCTATTTAGGTTATAGACAAGTCTTTTGAATGGTTGGTACCTAATAGCTACAACCAGGATACTTTAATATCAAGACTTTCGAGAAATTAGGATCCTATGAAGTATAGGACAGACCACGAATGTCAATTCAGATCTGTTGATATTAGAACACTAATAAAATGAGAATTAGACATTGCACTTAAGATCAAGATAATTAAACTTAGGATATTTAATTAGTTAAATGGGTTCATCTTCTTAGTAGTTTTCTACTATACCAATTCCATTGATTGAATAAAACCAGTTTAATTCTTCTCATTTATTCTCTTGCAATATAAACTTCTAAACAGCTTTTAAATGTGACAACCATTTAAACTCAGATTTTAGACACTCAGATAAATTGTTGGAAAAATTTAGGAAGGATTCGAATAATTATTGGGGATTTATCATTGTTTGCCGATTTCGAATTAAAGGAAAAAGGAAAGAAATAAAATTAGGGTTAGGGTTTTGATAATTTTTCCAGGTGCATTTAATGCCAATGATTGGGAAATAATTATGTTTGTGATTGGGAAAAATTTAATTAGGGTTTTAGTGATTTATTTGTTATCCGATTTGCTATTTAAAAGTATAAGGACTTGTTTTGTAATTTCTGAAACTATGGGGTCTGTTTTAGACATGTTATTATATTTAATATATTCTGTATAAAATAAGTTGGGGGGTATAAAATGTCATATTGATATTATTTTGGATTAAAATGGTTAATTACATATAATAAGTAATTAGAAATTAATTAATTAAAATAGAGGGACTGAAATTGTAAATTCTGAAAAGTATAAGGTTTGGTTAGTATTTAATGTATAAAGTATGATTTTGTCATATTTGAATCTATAAGGGCTTGTTTTGTAATTATGGATAATTAAAGATAATGTTTAATTAATTAATAAACCAAAAGGACTAAATATGTAAATTATGTAAAATTAAGGGTTTGACTTGTAAATACAGAAAATGGAAGGTATAATCTGAATAAAATGTGAAACTTTGATATTTACACTTTTAACCTTGAAAATTGTTGATTTTGTATATTAAACCCTAAAATATGGAAAGTTGTCATATTTAACCCTAAACTTGTAAGGTTGGTATATTAAGTCCCTAAGCTATTCAAAATACTTAATAGAATCTCAAATGATGAATATTACTAAAAATAGAAAGTTACTAAAAATGGAAAGTTACTAAAAATGGAAAGTTACTAAAAATGGAAAGTTACTAAAAATGGAAAGTTACTAAAAATGGAAAGTTACTAAAAATGGAAAGTTACTAAAAATGGAAAGTTACTAAAATATGGAAAGTATAACTTTAAATGAGGAATGGTGTGTAATTCGAGTTCATCATTTCTGTGGTTCGGTCAAGATGGGAAGTGATTTTGATTAGTCCGGTGGTGTGTCTTGATTTAGCTTTGCTTTCGGGAGAATAAGGTACAGATATTCTGACCTTATCGTTATGGTTTCTCATGAATATTCTCTCTATCTCTTTGATTTTTATGTGATTTGCTACATTATTCTCTGAGCCTTTTTATCTTGGCTTTTTATTTGATTAGTCATTATGTTCCAATTTGAACTCCCTGCTTTGCTACCTTTGATATTTGATCTTTGTATTTGAACTTTTAATATTTTGAACCTTTTGACATTGAACCTTTGCTATGATCCCTTTGAAATGAAACTGTGATGATGGGACTTTGTTTTGAACCTTCATGTTTGAGAACAAAGCCACTATTTGTTTCCAGCCATGAATTGGTAACTTAGGCCGTGGTCATTGATGCACTTTGGCGGACTCATGTCGTGAGTGAGTGATTTCTCATACGGCCCCATTTGATATTCTATGCCGCACTATGAAGATTATTATTTGTTTAAGGGGCTTATGAATGCATCCTAGATTTGTTTTGTATTGTTGGATTATGACATTATGATATTTGGATATTTGGTGGACTGATGTTATGGGTGCAATCCCGTCTTTCAACAAAGACTTTGGAGCTCATAACTCCATGGTCACTTTGATATGATTAGTTGTGGGCTGGTGATTGAACTTAACCTAATTGATTCTCTGATTCATTTACCTTACCCTAGATTGGATATTTCTGATTTTGTCTTACTTATATTTGATCCCTTTTATATGTTTGGGAGATCTTTGTACCTTGTATCATAGCCTTTGATTTCCGTTATCTTTTGCATTCGATTATATATATTGTTCACTAGGCTTTGTAAGCTCAGCCGTATTTTCTTTTCCTGCGGCAGGTATCTAAGCTAGGAGCTGGGGCTGCTTTTGGGTTATGAGTGTGAGTTGTGGACTACCCTAGAATCTTACCTTTGATTATGAATTGTTTCCTTCAAGACATTTGTTATTTCAATTTGGAGTATGTTTCACTCCTTGTAACTTATGTACCTTAAAGTCATGTTGCTTATTTTCCTTTGGTTTAATTATTTAAGGACTTCGATGTTTATGCTTGTGTTATGATTGTGTATGTTTTGTGTCACACCATTATTGTAATACTTCTCCCTTCCATTGGGTCGGGGCGTTACAAAAGATACTACTCAGGCGCAATTGGGTATATGGGTTATCCTACAAAAGTAACCTAGCTTAGTTAGAATTTTACTAATGGTTTGAAAGGCCAGTTAAGGTACAAGGGAATATTCTTGGAATATTCTTTAGTGGAAAGAAATGGTTGTGGTTTTATGGGAGGGAAGATTTGAATTTGAATTTCAAAATGTATGAGAACATGTGTGAAATAGAGATCGGGATAAGAATAGGTTGTGAATGAGATGTCATGAGTTGCCATGATGTGATGGTGATGGGATGGAAATGAGCCTCTCGATCTTGTTTGAAATTGAGGGTTGAGATGAGATGGTGGAGAGGAAGGTTGGATAGGTGAATTGGCAAGATCAAGGGTGGATACAGAAGTGTGTTTGTTTGAAGAGGGACAGAGTGGTTGTTTGTTTGCCATTTGAATTTCATTCCAAGGGAAGAGAAGAGAGTGAGGTAAGTAGGGTTGATGAAGTGGTAAGATCAAGGGATAAGATGATTGAGTGTGTTTGTGTGTGAAATTCAAATGGGTTGTGAGGAAGAAGGTGAATAGTGGATATGTGTGGAGAATGTTTTGATGAGATGTAGAGGAGCCTACGTTGGGAATGAAGGGAACAAGATGTACAATAAGTACAAGGAAGGTACATTGTATAAGGGATGTAAGTTGTCTCATTTGAGTATTATTTGGAGGAACAGGTTTGTGTGTAGGAAAGGTTTAGGTTTAGAGAAGGTTTGAATTGTTAAGCATGAAAAAGGTTTGAAGATGATAAGTATGAAGATGATGATGATTAGAGAGAAATCAAAGGATTGATTTAGGTGTATAATCACATTGCCAATAAGAGAGAAAAGAGTGATATTATGTGATGGTTTAAGAAAGGGGTGTGTGAAGGATATAATCATTTGTTGGATAAGAAAGGTAAACAAATGATTACGAAGGATGTGTTGTAGGATTGTGTAGAATGAGTGTGTAATCATTTGTTGGAAAAGTGATTAACAAATGATTAGAAGGAATGTGTTGTAGGAAGTATGGTATGGAAGTGTTGTAAGGAGAAGTGTGGGAGTTTGTAAGTCTTCTGGTACATGTAAGGAATACATGTGTGAGTTTGTAAAACATTTATAGGTAAGGAGGTGAGAAAACTCAAAACATGATTAACCTCCAAATACCACAAACTCAATTAGTCACTTAGACTTTAATCCATGATAATCAACAATTGATTTCATCACTAATCATCTTGATGCAAACAAGCTAAGTGCTTTACATCTCAAGTAAAGCATATCCCATAACAGGAAAGGATGCGTTTACGAAAAGTAACCTTTGGCTTAGTTTGACCAATAAGAGAGTAAAACCCGTTACGTAATTAGTAACAACGTAAATCCTAATTAAAGTCAAATGAATACTTTTGTTTGATGGTATGTTTAAAATATGATCATACTAGGTTTAGAAATATGTTTCGGCCTTGGCTAGAGGCGTTTGATAAAAGATTTGAGTTGGCATTTTGTTGAAAAACGGGAGGATTCGTTTTTGCTCCTCTCTAAGTCTAAACCTCATTTGGAGTGTTCATAAATGCTTAAATATCATATACATACCTTTATTGAAGTTTTCACATGTGTCGGGTAAGAAGAAATCCAACAAAATCAAATCCGTAAAAACGGATACTGCAAGTGGCGCGCTGGCCATGTGCTGACGCGTGCTCAGCGCGCTAGATGCAAAAATCCGGTTTTACGGATTTTGGCTATCGTTTGTTATTTTACGTTTTGAGAACATTTATCTGTCATTGTTAAAACATAAAGAAGATCATAGTCAATCTTGCACCAACAATCTTCTCTTTTTGATGATGATAAATAAAATTTCTGAAAGCAAATAAAATTACAAACGTAGCTAAGATGAACATCGCCATTGATATAGTTTACGTCTTGATCTTGGCCTTGTAATTTAGTAAACTTTGAACATTGTCTTCACCTTATGAGTCTTACATAGCTTTTTGATAACATCAAATATTTAATACTTTTATATATCAAATTTCCGCGTTTATTGCCTTGCTTTATATCATTTTTATATGAATTCGGTACTTAATTCATTTATATTTCGAATTCAGGTAATTAAAGGCATTGGAGCGAAAAAAGCGAGAAATGGCCAAAAATAGTACCAATACTAATTTATTTAGTAGAATTACTAAACTCATGGTATGGTTACTATATTTCTCCAGGATGTGACTAAGAGCTAAAGTGAAGAATATTACCACTACTAGGGGTACTATATTTTTATAGATGAACGAGATCGAAGAATTGCAAACATAGAAGAATTACGGCGTAACCCTCCCGCAGGAGTTACGCCGTAATTAATTATTAATAAAGAATTATCTATGCTGACTAAAGATTAAGGCGTAATGGGTTCGATGTAATTACGCCGTAACCAATTTTAACACTGAATGATGGAATGCTGCGTCAGAAGGTTTACGGCGTAACGCGGTCGGTGCAGTTACGCCGTAATTATGACTCGGACCAGAGGCTGAAGATGTATAAATGTTATTAAGTTTCATTATTAATATTGAAATTAACATGGAATTCGAAGGACCAGAAGCGTCAAAGACCAAAAGATATATTATACTATATATTGAATGAATTTTGATATCAATTGATCAATTCATTCTTTGGTTCGTTCTGCCGACGCAA
Source organism: Tanacetum coccineum (assembly GCA_026074375.1). NCBI lineage: Eukaryota > Viridiplantae > Streptophyta > Magnoliopsida > Asterales > Asteraceae > Tanacetum > Tanacetum coccineum. The sequence continues at coordinate 15,517 of BQNB010101613.1, read as the reverse complement.
GGCAACAAAGGGATTTCTCTCTTTTGTTCTGTATTCGGCGCAGCAAGTGGAAAAGGAAGCAGCCAACCTGGTTGCTTGATTCGGGTATGGGGCAAACCTTTCGGGGTTTTGCACACCTAAACATGGATCCATTGACTATATAGACTCTGAGAGCATTATTTTAAGCTGGTGATGATATAATTCCTTAAACTATTACAGTATTGATTTTCAATCATTATTTTTCATGATTTATTTTGATCTCAGGTTGGTAATATTTGGATCTTAATAAAGGGTGTATTTTGAATACGGGAGACTGCTAGAGGTTATCTTTGAAACTAATACTTTTCTACTCCCCTCTCCTCTCGTTTTTATTTTTTATTTTACCCCCCCCTCCCCCTTTCCTTTGTCACCCCATTCAAATGCCACCCTAATCAAAATGCGGGCAGGTATCTTATGCACAAAATGGTTTTGCGGCCCTCCATGCACATCAACAAAATTCACAATAATCCAAGGCAAGCAAAAAAAAAATAAACATCACCCCATAACCATTAAGCAACCTCACACAAAAAATAAACACAACAAAAATCAACAACAAATACATCGCCCGCCTGCTAATATTATAACTTCATTCTACCATAACAGATCATCTCCAATACCATCCCCTCAGCACACAACATCTTATGTCCAAAAAATAATTCACCCCACAGCAAGGACGATTAAGCAACCAATTATCCAGAAAGCATGATCCAGATAATAATTACCACCTACAACCCTAACCTAAATTAACCCCTTAGGGTAACCAGCTTAGCACAATAAGTCATCAACACCAACTATAACGACATCGAACCAGCAAACCGCCAACATACCTCAACAGAAACATACTTATAAAGTCGCTATGATACACATACGAGTGATTGAAATTTGTTCTGTATTCGGCGCAGCAAGTGGAAAAGGAAGCAGCCAACCTGGTTGCTTGATTCGGGTATGGGGCAAACCTTTCGGGGTTTGCCACATGATCCAACTATAAGATCGAGAGCATTATTTTAGCGTGATGTATATAATTCCTTAACTATTACAGTTTGATTTCAATCAATTATTTTTAATGATTTATTTGATCTCGGCTTAATTTGTTGATGCTTGATATTTATTATGCTTAATTTTTTTTTTACCATTTAATTTGTTAATTATTCTTTGTTTATTTATTTTTGATCTCTTTGTCTGACCAAAGTTTTGTTAGATATCCTTATAGCTTGTCATAGATCTCTGCATTTTGGCAACACTGAAAGGTAGTTTTGATCCTGTTAGTCATTTTATTAGTCAAACCGCTAAACTTATGATTACCAAGGTACTAGGATAAGTTGGCATCTATCCCTAGTGTAGGAATCAACCAGATTACCGCCTTAATTACTCTAAATACTTTAAAAAGCGCATGAACTCTTTCAGAGAGGGTTAATAATCTATTTAGGTTATAGACAAGTCTTTTGAATGGTTGGTACCTAATAGCTACAACCAGGATACTTTAATATCAAGACTTTCGAGAAATTAGGATCCTATGAAGTATAGGACAGACCACGAATGTCAATTCAGATCTGTTGATATTAGAACACTAATAAAATGAGAATTATACATTGCACTTAAGATCAAGATAATTAAACTTAGGATATTTAATTAGTTAAATTGGTTCATCTTCTTAGTAGTTTTCTACTATACCAATTCCATTGATTGAATAAAACCAGTTTAATTCTTCTCATTTATTCTCTTGCAATATAAACTTCTAAACAGCTTTTAAATGTGACAACCATTTAAACTCAGATTTTAGACTAGCCTTTAGCTCTTGGGACGACCTCGGATGTCCCAATCCTACATTACACACGACCGGGTTCTCTGCCCGTTAGTGCGTGTAGACATCGGCAAACGAGTTTTATAAATTTAGAACTTGTTAAATAATTTCTTTAAAAGAAAATACGCATCAAATTTTTGGCGCCGCTACCGGGGAGCTAAATAGGTTTTAAATTTGAGTTTTGTATATATTTTATTTTAGTATATTTAATGTCTTGTTATTTATCGTTTTCTTGTAAGAGCACAATCTACTCGTATCTTGTGTTTGATTTTCAGGAATCATGGAAATGGAGCATGATATTGAGAACATGATGCTTAACGAGTACTTAGATTATGAAGCTGAGAAAGAAAGGCGATCATGGAGGAATGTTCGATCCAAAATTAGTCCAACAAGGTATGAAGGGGAGAATTTTAACTCTTCTCACCATGACAAGAGTATAACTTTGGATTTTCCGCATTACTAAGAGGACGCGTTTATCGACAAATGTTACACATTACCTCCCTTACTTCCTTGTTTCTGACCCTCCTAACCACATAATGAACGTGGTAATGAATCTCCTAATACGAGCAATGAAGTGGACATTGATAGCATGACAATAGCAGAATATAATATGTACATTGCTAGACAAAAGAAAAATCCACTAAATGATCACTCCTATAGTTTCACACCCTAGTTTTTCGCTCAACCACTAAACACACCTAACACTCCTGTAGATAAGAATGATTCTAACCTCGATGAGATCTTGGATGACTTGTTCAGAATAGGAGCTGAAAACCTGAGGCGAATGGGGCAAGAGAAAGTTCAGAATGGGCGTGATGATGACACATCCAGGGATAAGAACCATAAAAGCGGTAATCTTATTAACTTTCTAAATTTTCCCGCTACTAATGAATTTTTTAGTATTTATGAACAGGATGTTGACTTGGAGAAAGAGGAGGCTCAGGTGGAAGATGATGATTATGGGAACATTTATGATATTTGGGATATTACGGTCGAGGACGTTGAATGGATTAGGCAATTTCTTACGCCTAACGTCCCTGATGAAATAGACGAAGTAATACAACCTTTGATCCCGCAACCCATTCACACCACACCACCTAATGATGATTATGTAGCACCGACTACTAAATCAATTTTAGATGAACTTTTAGAAGAATTCGTTGACGAGATCTTGAATGTAACCATGTTTCACGAAGAGGCTGATTTTAATCTTACTAAGGATATAGAGGCGCTTGAAAGACTTTTCGCTAAAGATCCTCAGTCACATTTTACGGAAATACAGGTGCATTTAGTTACCACTAAACCCTAGCCTTTCATTCATACTCAACCAATGAGTCCCTTATACGAAATATTTAAATCATATGAGACATCAACCAAACCGTATAAGGTATATAAGGAAATGAAATCTCCTTCCAGGTATTGAATTAAATCATCATTTCCCTACCCCGTAGCAAATTTACACCCGAAAGGTGTTTATTGCTACTTCCACCCACACTTGATCCCAAGTGAGGGGATGAACACCCTATTACCTAGTAAATAAGGGTGGAGTCAAGCTAGAGACTTGAAAAAAAACAAGCGCTTCGTGGGAGGCACCCTATGCCTATCTTTAAATTTATTTTTTGTTTCCTTTTTGCATTTAGTTGCTTTTGTATATTTCTTACTTAGTTTTGCAGGTTCCAACAGCAAGGGGGCGGGATTCTAAGTCACTTTGCCTTGTAATTGTGTGGTAAAATCGCTAATGATTGTATCAATTACGGTGTATCCATCTGAGTTACGCCGTAATCATTGAAGCTACGGCGTAATTCTCTCCATGATTACGCCGTAACTGAACTTAATCAAAAAAAATGGCCATCCACATAATTACGGCGTAACCCAATCCATGGTTACACCGTAACTCTGTCCTGCAAAAACCTTTAATATCTTTAAAATTTTTACAAAACCGTGTATAATTAAATGGACTTTGTGGGTATGTTCTCTGGAAACCCTCACGAGTCTTCATTCGTCCACTTGGGCCACCAAGTGGTTTAAAAGGCTTGTTGCATAAGCTAAATGCGGTCGTGATTCCTACGAAAGTGAGTTAGGATTGTATTTCTTGTATTATTATTCTGTACATTTCGTGTTATTCTGCTTTTATCCGGATTTATGCTTTTGGTATTAGTCTTTCCTGCAGCTTTACAGGTAAGTGCACATAGAGTGGTGCTAGCTACAAGAAAGCATCCCAAACCGGACTAGTTGGATGCTATACAGGTGATGACGAAGTTGCTTGTAATGGTGGACGTTGCTCGAGGAATCAGACTTAGAACATGGCTTAAAGCATGTTGTCTCTTCATCATACCGAGCAAATCTAGGGGAGTAATCCGTTCCATTTCTAACCCTTCCTATTTCAATTTTATATACTTAAGTTTGACTCAAGTGGGGGGAATGGATTAGAAATAAACACCCATTTAACTTGCCTTTATTTTTCTAGTTTTTTTTTTAAAATGTTTCATTAATAAAATTTTGACATGTTTTTCATTACTTAACTAGTTAAGACTTTACTGAGCACACCCTACCTTGTAATTCCATTGTGTGAGGATAAGCCTTTCTGTTTTCCCCTTATACATAAATTCAATAAAAATGAGTATGCCGGTGGCTGTAGTAGACTTTAGAACTTGGCCTGGTATATCTTTTCAAGACCACCAAAATAAGCATTACACCTAGTGTGATCGGTGTAGCTGTGATAAAAGGCAAATTTTAAGATTAACCCAAAATAGCCCATATATGTTTTGTGTATATTGACTTCTCACACTGATTAGTCAATCCCCTTGTTAAACCCTTTGTTGTACTCATCTTTAGTGCAAGATACCCCTAGTACAACCTGATGAGCCATTCCTTTTTTTTGACCCAATATGTGTCTGTTTCATTACACCAATCGCCTAGCCTACCCTGTAGTTTCTTTTTTGTCCTATCGAATCGGGGAGTTGTTGGTTTATTTTGGTTTCACTGGTAAAAGTCACGAGTTAAGATAAAGGGTATGTGATGAAGTTTGGGTTTTGAAGACAGTTGATCTCAAGTGGGGGGATACTCATGTATATATGTGTCCGTATTGTTATTTTCATCTCATTGTATCCTTATCTTGCATAAAAAAAGAATAAAATCATGCAAGCAAGTGTTTATTATAGCTGATTAAAAATTATAAATCAGCTTATATGTCGTATTGTGGTAGCATTCTCGCCTTGTTCAGCTGGCGATGATTATCCGTCTTTATAAAACGAGTAGTTCTTATAAAATTGTGTCATTTCTATCTCTCCTTTCTATTTTAAAGTCTATATTTATACAATGTGGGCGTTGTACATCTCAAGTAGGGGGAAAGGAGATAGAAATGAGTTATTTGGTTAAAATTATGTGCTGATTTTGCCCTAAATTTAAAAAAAAAAAATAGCACATAATTTTTTGTTCATTGTTGATGAAGGCCAGGTTAATGCGTCTTTCTTTTATGGAGATTATGAGGCATTACACTATATTTCATACGCATTAACTCGTGTATTATGAAGACCCCTTGACTTTTGACCGTTAATTTTTGCCTTATGGGATTTGAATGCGACCAGTGACGGGAAGATTGTGGACTTAGAAAACTACTTGTTTTGTGTTTTTATTTAAGAACAATTAAATCTGCATCCCATGTCTTTATCCTACCCTATATCATTCTTCATCATAACCTTTGGTTTTGCTCGAATGAGGGAGTGAGCAATCATACATGTCTCATCCGTCGTTACGGATGTGTATGTGTGGTTTCGTCGCCCATATTGGTGTAACGCTTTTGGTTAAGATTGTATTAAAAGAATGATTTACCCCATAAGCCTTTGTGTTGTGTCAACCCATTTGCCTTTTTGAACAGTTGCATCTAGACTCTAGTGGTGGATATTAGTATCCTTGCCAAGCTTATGTTAGAATACTCACCATGACTGAGCCGTTGAGTGATAACCAAAAATGAAACACATGGATTAGTGAGAGTATGAGTGTGATTCGTTTTTCCTTTCGTGAGGTCCCCGGTTTAGAATTTTCTAGCATAGGTAATTTTTAAATTCATATCTTCCTGGATAACTAGGGAGATATCTTTTTGAGAATTATTTAAAAGGTTCTACTTGAGGGCAAGTAAAAATCAAGTTGAGGGATATTTGATAACATCAGATATTTAATACTTTTATATATCAAATTCATGCGTTTATTGCCTTGATTTATATCATTTTATATGAATTCGGTTAATTCATTATATTTTGAATTCAGGTAATTAAAGGAATTGGAGCGAAAAAAGGCGAGAAATGACCAAAAATAGTACCAATACTAATTTATTTAGTAGAGGTACTAAATTCATGGGATGACTACTATATTTCTCCAGGATGTGACTAAGTGCTAAAGTGAAGAATAGTACCACTAGTAGGGGTACTATATTTTTATAGATGAACGAGATAGAAGAATTAAAAACATAAAAAAATTATGACGTAACTGTCCCGCAGGAGTTACGCCGTAATTAATTATTAATAAAGAATTATCTATGTTGACTAAGGCTTACGGCGTAATGGTTTCGATGGAATTACAACGTAACCAATTTTAACACTGAATGATGGAATGTTGCGTCAGAAGGTTTACGGCGTAACGCGGTCGATGCAGTTACGTCGTAATTATGACTCGGACCAGGGGCTAAAGATGTATAAATGTTATTAAGTTTCATTATTAATATTAAAAACAACATGGAAGTCGAAAGACCAGAAGCGTCAAAGACCAAAAGATATATTATACCTTTATATACAAAGATTATAAATCGGTAACTGTGCTAGTAAATGCATTTAATGGCCTTGCCGGAAAACCCGCCAGAACCCGGCCACCCACCGAAAAACACGTCGTCCGTCGGAATCCATTGTTTGACCCGGATCCGATTATTTTATTACTTCCATGTTTTTATCCCACTGCCCCATTTTTTCTCTCGATTCTTCTTCAATACACCCACACATGCTCTCTCTCTCTCTCTCCCCCCACCTGTCACCTTTCTCAATCTTTTGTTCTCTCTCTCTCTAAAAATAGATCTCATCAATCTTTATTGCTCTCTCTCTAAAATCAGAACATAGGTTTAGTTAATTCTGGGTTGTTCTTTGTTGCTGCAATTACATATGAGCCAAGGGTGCCTTTTAATAAAAGTTATAATTGTGGGTTGTTCTTTGTTGCTGCAATTACATACGAGCCAAGGGAGTTTCCTTGGTGGCACAATTGTTGTTTCGTGTTGGGGTTGCTGACTATTTTTTGGCGTTATTAATTTTGCAAAAATGGAGGTATATGTTTTCCTGTTTGATTTTATGATCTCTATTCTTTTTGTTTACAATTATGGTTTATGGTTCGGCCTTGCCTATACTTTAGGCTTATGATTCGTTAATACTGCTCTTTGTTTAAATTGAATTGTATGAGTAATTGTTACACTTTGGCACGTATGTACTATGGTGTTGGCAAAGAGCTCTGCTCTTTGTATAAAGGATTCACATTTTCTTGGCGGGGCAGTTTTGTAACTTTGCAGCCATGGCGGATTTATCCTTGAGATTGTCCGCATCTTGGCAGGGCAGGTTACTGATTCTGCAGCAATGGCGGATAAATTTATAACATTTTGATTGAATAATTCTTCGGTTAGTAAAATAATTAGGTCTCATTTTTTTAGACTTTCGTGTGTGAACGGTTTCACATCTTGCCGTTTTAGTTTCATGCGATGTTAGTAGGTTGGTAGTGGTATTGTTATTTCAGTGTCGCATTTAGTTTGAAGCTTTCGTGTGTGAACGATTTGACGATTGTATTATATAAGCTGACTCAAATAAGCCCATAAGCCGCAAAATAAGTGGATAGAACACTGACTTACATTGTGTTCATATCTTATGGTGTTTCACTGCTATGTGAAATCAGTTCTTGATGTATTTTAACAGAAAATTGTTTCATTCTAAACGACTGTTATGATACTTTATAGTATAAGTGACGAGATCGCTTTGCTTCAAGTTATGTTATTGAGATTGTTCAATGTCTGAGAATGGCCGTATCTTGGCGGGACGTTTATACTAATGCAGTCATGGCGGTTATTCTAGAATGGGCGTATTTTGGCATGGCGTTTATAATAACGCAGCCATGGCAGTTTGTCCGGCTTTGTAAAATCGGTTATTGATATATTATATAGGCAACAAGGTCGTTTGATTCTGGGTTATGTCACTGAGATTGTATCAAGCGTGCGAACGGTCGTATCTTGGCGAGGCGTTTATATTCGCATTTGGTTTGAGGCTTTCGTATGTGAACGGTTTGACGGTTGTATTATATAAGCCGACTCTAATAAGCCCACAAGCCGCAAAATAAGCGGCTAGAACACTGACTTACATTATGGTCGTACATTATGGTGTTTAACTGCTATGTGAAATCGGTTCTTGATCTATTTTAACAGAAAATTGTTTTGTTATAAACGGCTGTTATGATGCTTTATAGTATAAGTTATGAGATCGCTTTGCTTCAAGTTATGTTACCGAGATTGTTCACTGTCTGGGAATTGTGCTGTCGTGTAGGGTTTATTTTAGAGTATATAGTTTGCCGACTTTACCTAAAACAACACTTTAACGGGCAATGTACCTAATCAGATGGAGTTTCGTGGTAAGTAGGGTGTCGATCACTGAGAGCGAGAATTAATCTTTTATTTTATCAATATTTTGGTTAACTAAACTAAGTTAGTTTAAACTATGTTAATTCTATTATATGTTAAACCTATGCTAAACCTATGTTAATCCTAATTCTAAAAGATAAGGGGGGTTTATCCTGAGAGACTGAAACAGCTTTGTGGTAACTTAGATCAATTTAAGACACAATAACACACGCAACCAGACAAACAAAAGATAAAAGAGCGATCTAGCCAAATATAAGAAAACTGTATTAACCATGATTAATCCAATTAAAACGTTGGTTTGTTTATTTAGTGCAATGAATGCTTATCTCGAGGCGGCATATCATTCCAAGATTTAGGCGGGACTTCTTCCTAAAACCTAGACACGTAGAATTCTGTCACAATTAAACGCATCCGCATAAAGCATCCTATTTGCTGATTATAATCTATCTTAGGGGTTAAAGCAATGGTGATCTTGTTAAACCCTAGCTCATAGAGACTTTACCCACTTATTGCTTAATGGCAATTTATATACTAGTAGTCCACTGGCCAAGTCTTTACCAATTGATTAAGAACGTACTCGTTGATCCCAAGGGTCACCTGCCGGTCCAACTAAGCTCACTAATCTAAAGGCAAAGATAGGTCATTATTTGTGATCCTATTGGTCTAGATATATAAATCACTATATGGAGAGCCATCCCGACATCTAGCTAACTTGGTCGGTATCACTAGATCCAGTTGAATGATAGGTCGCATACAAAAGCACGTAAACAAGTATAAATTGATAAACATAAACAAGCAATCAACGATAAATTAAGCATTCGAGATAAACAAACCAAACATTCAAATCTTCATAATAATGGCTAATACCTAAGGGTATTAGCCCTCAAACGTCATAATCAATACAAGAGTAATAATTCAACCAAGGTAAACTAACCGAGTTAAACGAATGATACCAAAAATCGAACGATTACTAGAGTATAGGAGATTACAAGGTGTTTCCTATGGAATTAATAGCTTTGGTTGACCTCTTCTGCTCTTCTTGTCTTCTAAAAATTGACTTTTATGGTTAAGGTATCGAAAATATAATCAAGCACACTAAAAATCCATTTTTAGGTTTTCTATTTATACTGTCTGGAATTTAGTCGATACAACGTATTGAGAGAGATGGATATGGCGTATCAGGAGTTTCTTGGAGTAGGGACCACGTTCGATATCTTTCAAAATATTTTATTACTTTATATTGAATACGACGTATAAAAGTCTCCTGGATACGGCATATTGGACTTTATATCTTTGTGGTTTCTTGTGAAGTGTAGGCACGGATACATCGTATCTTCCTTGATGGATATGGCGTATAGGATGTCAGAAAAGTAATCTTCAAATGTCTTCGTTTAAGTTCCAGAATGTGTGCCTTTTTGCTAATCTTCACCAAGTACTCCATAATTACTGCAATTCTCAAATACAAACGATTAAGCAATGATTCTTGCAATAATTATACAAAATGGGTTACTTACATGGGTTAATGATGCTACAAAAGTGACGTTATTTAATGTCATCAAATACCCCCCCACTTGAATCCTACTTGTCCTCAAGTAGCCTTTAGAAGTTTATGAAAATGTATCCCTAAGGATTTTTTCCGTTAAACATTTATTTGATCAATTACAAGTACACAACCAAACACCTCACGAAATAGGAAGATGAAAATACTCAAATCACTCAACTAATCTATGTGGTAACATGTAACTAATTCACTCAATTGCTCGGTCGTGACAAGTATTCTATCATAGGCTTGGCAAGGATACACATCTCCATCACTAGAGCTAAGGAGTAACACGTTTATAAAGGTAAATTTGGTTTTTATGAGGCTTAAGGTTGATCATTCTAACAATCTTTCACCAAAAGTACCACACCAACAAGGCAGCTGAATCACACATACATGTCCGTAACGATGGAATAGTCATGCGTGATTCGATCACATCCTTATTCGAGTTTAACCAAGGGTTAGGAGGAAGAATGATATAGGGTATGGATGTTCTAACTTTCGCCAAAAGTAATAAACCAACAAGGTGGCTGAATCACACATACATGGCCGTAACGACGGAATAGACATGCATGATTCGATCACATCCTCATTCGAGTAAAACCTAAGGTTAATCATTAGGAAAGGGAAATAAATTGTTGGTAAATAAAAATTTACAAAACAAATAGATTAAGTCCAAATAGAATAGGTACAAGTTGCTAGATACATTTTCCTGACCATTACCATGATAAAGACACAACTATATACACATACGTCTTGATCATAGATAAAAAACAACAACCTAAGTTGGCATTCCCGTAACGGTCAACTCCCAGTCATCACATACTTTACATACTTTTACAAAGACAATTGGCAATATCTACCACTTTATACAAAACTTTACATCGTTGATTTATAACCACATATCAACGAATAATCGATCCTTCAAATAATTCCATCGGTTTAAGCTTTAACGAACATACTATCTTTAAACTTTCATCCTCTTTTTTGTTGCGATTTTTCTATTTTTTTTGATTTTTTTACATACTATACTATGAATCTCGGTGTAATTTCACCATCTTCACGATCTTAATAACTCCTGATAATTTCTTCCATGATTCTTCGTTCTTCGGACGTACCAATAATTGTGATGGTAGTAAAAATACATGAGTTTTGACTACTTTTTACATTCCCATTGCAATGTGCAAAGTTCCCAACCATACCAGAGATAGATAATGACACAAGACACAGGAAATACATACTTTACACTTTAAGCAACTAGCAACTGATAAATGGACTTAATCTAACAGGGTCGGCTAAGGCGTAAAGGTGTAACGAAACAAATAGTTGGTGTTATCCTAAAGGATTGGCTCTACAGGTTTTTTTAGGGGTATCTTACTCTTAAAATGAGAGTAAACAAAGGGTTTATAATGGGGCTAACTAACCAGTGTAGTTAGTTAATAAAACAACATATAAAGGCTTTTGGGTGTAATCCTAGAAATTTACCAATTTAAACAAGTTACTCCATCTAAATCCATAGTACTCATTATTGTGGTCTCGAATAGATATACCAAGCCAAGTTCTAAATTCTACAACATCACCGGCATACTCATACTTTTGTAGAATTTGGGTAAACATTTGGAAATGGATAAGGCTGAATCCTCACAATATCTAATAAGGGTTAATGTGTGCAGGTTATGTAACTAGTAATTTCACAAAAGTATGCTTAATTTTTTTTTAAATTTAAGCATTTGAATATGAAAAATAGGACAAGTAACGTTCTAATTCCCGTCCCCTACTTAAATTATACAACATCCTTAATGTATAGATAAAATATTAAAAACGGGAAATAAAAAGAATTAGAACGAGAAACTCCTCTGAAGTTTTGCTTGGTAGATTCTCCAAGTAGATGATGCGTATATGAGTAAGAATGTGTGTTGTAAATGCGTCTGAATACCAGCATGACTACAACACACATAGAATTCCAGAAAATATATATACACTAATTTTATCATTCACGTTCAGTATGTTCCTGTATATATATTTAGAAAACAAAAGCAATTTTATCTCCAAATAATCGTTGGTCAGAAAATAAAAATAAAAACGAAAACTATACAGGAAGTCGATACGCCATATCCATGTTTCAGGATACACCGTATTAAAAACCTATAAGAAAACAATCCTAAGTACCAGCTAGAGGTCGAATACGCCGTATCCAAAAATCTGAATACGTCATATCGATAAGTCTAACAATAATGTTAGATAGTGAAAGCCTTGTAGCAGGTAGAGTTCTTGATCACATCGATGATAACTTGAAAAGTATCTTCCTTATGTGGCACAGTAGTCTCCAGTCTAACATTGGTAATACTGATCTTGACTCTTTCCTTAGATGGAACCTACTTTTCATCACGAGCAGTAACTTGACGAATTTGTTCTTGATTCACGATTCTGCTTAAGAATTAACCAATACAGTTCATATACACAACATATATATTT
>BQNB010101612.1:0-18674 GCA_026074375.1 Tanacetum coccineum | reverse complement strand
TTTTCCATTCACTTCTCGTCCGGAAGAACGACCCGGGTCCGGTTTTAATCTTTGTGGATAACGAAGTGAGAAACTGATACTTCCAGTTTACTATACTACTATCATTGATATTATCCTATTTGCTATATATATTTATATATTTATTTATATTTATATATGTAGTAAAAAGGAAACAATCTTCACAACAAGAATATTGTTGTGGAAAACTTGGTGAAGTTTGTGGAAAATATATATACTACTATCATTGATATTATCCTATTTGCTATATATATTTATATATTTATTTATATTTATATATGTAGTAAAAAGGAAACAATCTTCACAACAAGGATATTGTTGTGGAAAACTCGGTGAAGTTTGTGGAAAATAATCAAAGTTTTGATTGAAACACGGGTTCTGATTGTAGACAAACGAGACTTGAGGCAAATTAACAACATTAGTTTTGTCGTTAGATGACTTAGAAGGGTTTAAAAGGTCTTGTAAAATTTCATCTTCATAACAAATTGTAGACCAAACTTCCTTCAATTTCTTTCGTAATAGAGCACATCCTCGACAATATGGACCATCAACCGGGTTTCCACACTTGGGACAATTATAAGGGGGTCGTTGAGATGAGTCGGGTGTTTTATTAGGATCACGAACAAACTTGCCAACGAAACCCATATTCGAACAACATTCTTTATTATACAAAGATCCACAAGACGAACACTCTTTAATCGTGTAATTTAGATTCAAATGATAATCGAGTTACGCCATAAGAATTAAACAATATAGAGAGTTAAGAAAAGAATTAAATGGATAAGAAGAAAAAGAAGATTATTTTTGGGTTTTTAGGTTTTTTAAACAATTCATTTTATTAAAGGATAAAATGAGATAAGACAACTTAAACCAATTAATCAACAAGCTTCACGGTAGCTCTTTAAAAGAAAAACGCACAAAGGAGCGGAGGAGCGGGAAAGCGCGAAGCTATTAAAATCCTTCTCCTTTCGGGTCGTAGTTCCTCGGAACAACCCTCCTTATACCCCTCTTGTAGTTTGTTAATCAATTAAAGGTGAGCCGTACCTCGCAAGTGACACAAAAGGCAAGTTTTAATCTTTGATTCGGGAACTTATTATGATAATGCTTCAGTGGAAAGCATTATATTGATGATGAATTGTTTATCTTTATTTAGGACAATGTTTTTATTTTTTTTATTTTTCTTGTTTTTATATACTAATAAAAGAAAAAAAAAGTTGTCTTTTTGTTATTTTTATATTTTTATAAAGAAAATAACTTCACAAGGAAGGGTCTTCAAGTCTAAAACAATTCAACTCGATAAACGTACACGCCCTCCCCGACAGCGGCGCACAAAAAAATCTAACCATAACCCTTTTAATACATATAAATATATAAATAAATATATAATAAATAGGATAATATCAATAATAGTAGTATAGTATTACCGAAAGTATCGGTCTCTCGCTTCGTTACCCAAAAAGTTCGAAACCGGACCCGGGTCGTTCTTCCCGACGAGGCGTGAATTTGAAAATCGATAATTGGTTTGTGAACAATGCTTGAATGATCAAAGATTTGATTGGTTTTTTATTTCTACAATTAAAATGCAAAAACGAGTAAAAGAAACCCTAAAACGAAAGCAATTACAAAATTAAAAACGTAAACGGGACGTAAAAACGCGACTTAAAAAAAACTAAATTATCAAAATTTAATCCTAAAATGATTATTTAACTTTTAATAAATCATAAGTGACTAAAATGCATGAACAAAGAAAAGTAAACCAAAAATGTAAGCATTTAAAGTGAAAACACGAAGAAAAACCAGAACGGGATCTAATCCCGTTCTTTTAAAAAACGAAATTCTAAAATTTTAACCCTACGGATGCAAATTTAATTTTCTACAATACTAAATGATAAAAGAAAATTTTCTAAAAAAGAATTTGATTTTTTTGACTTTTATATTTTTTATTATAAATTAAAAACTATTTTAATAAGAAAAAATCATTAAAAATACTAAACTTAATGAGAAAAAACTAAAAAAATATAGAAAGTACTTTGAAAAGAGTTGAATCTATGAAAAATAAAAAAGGCTTACCAGCTTATTGAAATAAGCTGGTAATAAGCTAAAAGTGGCTGAGTGCTTAAAAAGGAAACAAGTGTTAAGTATTAAATTATGCAAACATAAAATGAAAAAGACCCAAGGGCGAGTTTGTAGTAGAGTGCAGTGTTGAGGTGCTTGGTATAAAGGGGGAGGTCATGGGTTCGACCCCCATGCCTTCCCTTTTTGAAAATATTTTTTTTTAATTCTTTTTAAAATCTTAAAGAACAGACCTAAATAAGCAATTTGTAAAACAACAAATTTTTATAAAAAACAGAAAATAAGCTAGGAATTAGCAAAATAAGCAGACAGAATGGGTCTTTTAACACTAAGTCATAAGGATAAACTTTTTGGCTTATTTTTGAACTTAAAAAGCACAAGGGAAAGGAAAATAAGCAAAACCAGATAACAACTACACTAAATAAGCACATCTAAACACAATTGAACTAAGAAAATTAGCTGAGATAAGCTAAAAAGACAGAAATACTTAAAGGCTCCTTATACTTGAAATTTTAAGCTAAAAAGTGCATTACGCTCTGATAAGCTCTAACCTAAACTAGATAAGCTAAAAGGGATTAAATATAACCTAATAAGCAGGACTTAACCTAGATTAAGCAACTCCAATAAGCCAAATGGCTCAAATAAGCAAATAGGCTTTTGGCCCAAAACTGGTAACCAAACAGCCCTTGGGGGGGTTGAGCTTATTTTTAAGACCCTTAGCAGATCCTTATGGCTATGTGACTTATAGTAATGAAAAGATTGAACAATAACCTTTAATAATAACCAAAGAGAATTGAGTTTGAAATAAAGATAAGCCCTGCAAAAGGCTTATGAAAAGACTGCTCACACACAGCATATGCTGATTTTTGGTTTTTCTAAAAAGAAAAAAAAGGCTTATGCAGCCTTGGTTTTAAGCAAGTAAAATAAGCTGAAAGTACAAACTAAGTTAAAACAGATAAAATTGATACCACAAAGAGCTTATACTCAAAAATTCAGAAACTAAAAACAGTTTTAAGGAACCTAAATTTGAAATTGAAAAAGCAGTTTTAGACCAAAAGACACTTAACAAAAATTTTAACAGATTTTAACAAACCTAACTAGACCTAAGGACACTTAAATAAAACTTGGACACTGCATTTTAACTTTAAAAACAACACTAAGACGACACTTAAAAGGGCTTTTCAAAAGCTTAGTCAAATAAGCTTTATGAATCTGTTTTGACTTAACAAATTTACACATCAATTAGACAAATCCTTAAGACAAACTTAAAGACTTAAAGAGCTTTTATAAACAGGTTAAAACAACTAAAGAAAGCTTGCCAAAGTTGGCAAAGTGACCCAAAACCATTTTTTACTCATTTTGACCCATTTTGGCCCTTATGTCAAACGCCCCTTTAAAACTGCATATTCTAAATTTAAACTAAAACAGAATTTAAAAGGCATTTAAATGTAAAAGCAAATGAAGATTAATGATTTACAAAGACAAATAAGCAAGTAGAAGCAACAAATAAGCAGGGAAGAGCAATGGAATAAGCTGAACATGAAAATAAGCTAAAAATGAGGAAATAAAGGGGTACCTTGATCCCAAAGCTCCATAACAAGGATCTAATGATCCTAATAAGCCTAAGGTCCTACCAGACTTTTAAATAAGCAGTATACAAACCAGTTAAAAACCTTCCTTTTCTCGGCTTATCTTCCATAAAATTAAGGCTGTGGTATTTATTTGAGAGGTTGAAGTTTTGTGAAAAATCTATATTAAAAGCTTTATCATTTTCTTTATTCAACCAGGTTAACAAAACAAAGTGAGCTTATAGAGCTTATCACTGTTTAATAACACAAATATACTACTTGAAAACAGAATTTATCATAAAACATTAAATTTCATTAAAAACTTAAAATGGTTACAAGGCTTTTTAAAAGTAAAATACAGAATTTAAAGACTTAAAAACATAAATTAAAAACATTAAAAAGTAAATTATACTACTCCTAAATTACACTACTCCTAATTACTCCTTTTTTTTCTTCTGTCTTCTTTCTTATTTATAAGCTGTGTAGGTTCTTTGATGTGTGCTTGTTGTGCTTCTTGTGAAAGAGGCTTCAAAGGCACATCTTGGCCCTTCAATAATCTTGCTACCCAAGCCAATTGATTCTAGCCCTTGAATTGCTTGTCCAATCAAACATCTTAGGATTGCCATAGTGTTTTTTGGATGTTTATGAAGTGGGGTGAGGTAGGTTTGTCATTGGGTGAAGTGGGGTAAGGGTTTTGTTTGGTTATGCAAGGAAAGGACATACGCAAAGCGTGTGTAGGAGATGTACAGTAGTGGCGGGAAAAGTTTTAACTGAAAAGAGGTGCAGGGTAAAAGTTTTGGTGTTTGACAAGTTAAGCCCTTTAACTCATGTATGTATATTGCATCCGTCGTCCTTTGTGGTGTAAAGTTTGGGGGAGTTGGAAAATCTGGTCCCTTAGGGTGTATTGTAGTTTTACACCCACAGTCCTTTGTGGCTAACAGTGTTAACTGTTAAAGGCTTGTGGGCCTAACATTTGTTAAGTAGGGGATTGGGCTTTTATAAGCAGTTTGGGCCAGTTTGGTTATAAGAAGGATTGGGCCTTTTTCTTGAATTGGTCTTCATTTACATGCTTAATGGGCTGCCCCGGCCTATTAGATGGGTACGGGTGGGCCCATTTAACATTTCTTCGGATTCATCTTTGACTTTGACTGTTGACTTTGTCGGGGTTGACTTTTCGGTTGACTTTGACCTTGACTTTTCCGCTCTTTCCAATTCCGTGCTCGGTTTTGTCCTTTTTGATTTGATTTTTCGTCCTTTTGTCGGATATCCGTTTCCTGCACAATATAAGTGAAAACATACAAATACAATGTATTTTTGGTACGTTTTCGGTCACTTAAGTCCGGTTTTAATAGAAAATGGTATGTGTAATTAAGCACATACCAGCGTGCATGTCTATTCCGTCGTTACGGCCATGTATGCATTGCCTTGTCACCTTTTTTAGAATGTCTGGTGTTATTAAAATTCATATGAGTGTAACGGTGGTGTATTAAATTCCAGAACTTGTTATTGTGATGCATCCCGAGACCGCATAGTAAGTATTAGGATTTGCTTAGTAAGAGGCATTGGGAATAACCCATGTTTTAAACCTGTAATTGTTATGATGGTCACACCGATCATATAACTATCCCACATCCTTGCCATGCACTCATCATTAGTGCAGGATACCCCTAGTACAACCCTCCCTTTAATACATTATTGTGTTTAACCCAAGTTAATTATCCCACACCCTTGCCATGTACTCGCCTTTAATACATTATTGTGTTTAACCCAAGTTAATTATTGAGTACACGGTTGCTAAGTCTTTATCCTTGTAAATACAATTTTAGGACTATTGGGATTCATGGTAGTATTTTTTCATGGAAGAATGGGGAAGAAAAGTTAAGTCAATATCCCCATATATTTGTTAGATGATCTCTATGTTATTTTGATCCACCTCAAATTGGGTCATTAGATAGATTGTAATTATTGAGCATTTAAAAGCTCAAGTGTAGGGGTACATATTATAAACCCCATGTGATGTATTATGTTATTCAAAAAAATGAGAAAAGAAAAAGAAAGAGATTGATGTAGAGTTTGTAGATCTTCGTCCGAGTCTTATCTTAGCAACCATACCAAAGTGTATTCGTGTAAATATTTAGCTAACCCTTCTACTCCAAATTCACCCAAATGTATCCCATTCGTTTCCGTTTCCATTATATGGTATCTTACACCTACACCCCACAACCCTTTAAAAGACCTCTTAGATAGTAATGAATAATGCTTGCACCTAGCGGTGGAGGTTTGATCTTTTACCAAGCCTATGGTAATTTATATGATATGACAGGTAATGAGTGTTGATTTTCTATTTCCCCTTATGTTATAATTTATTATACATTCAAATGAAAGAGAGAATCCCAAACACTCATATGAGGTGCTAGTGTATACTTTTTGTGCTGTTAATTACGAGGTCTAGAAGGTTGTGTTGTAAAATACTTTTAAAGAGTATGTAAAATGACCCTTCATATTGTTATTGTCTAGGTAGAAAAGCCCAAGCAAATCCCAAGTGTAGGGGTATTTGATGAGGTGTCATTTTATACACTTTTTCAAGGTCGTTTAACCTCCTAAATTGTGTGTTTATGCCCAAAATAGGTACTTAATCGTTCCTTTTCAATTATTTTGCTTTTGGAGGGCATTTGGAAGAATTACACGTAACTTGGGCTCATTTGGAGAAGAAACGGACAAGACTACGGACCTACGCCGACATCTCTCAAGATAATGTTCTCAGCGGTTAGAGACGGCGTCACAGATACAACGTGACGTCGTCACAACGAAGACCAAGACGGCGTCACAAGATTCCACGACGGAGTTAGAGCACACGACCCAGCCCATTATCCAGAATATTCTCTTTCATGACAGCGTCATGATTAAAATGTGACGCCGTCACAGCGATTTTCCTATATATACAAACCTGAATTTAGGGTTTTAAGTGTGTAACTTTAGAATAAAAAGAGGGTACGAACCCTAGTTTGTTTAGCAGCTGTTAGGGACGATTTTAGGGCCTAAAAACCCTATTGTACTTCCTCCAACTCATGTTTTAATCAAGTAAGGTTTATTTAATCATTCAATATGTCTATGTGTTGTTTGATTTATCTATGTTCTTGCTTTATCTATAACATGCTTGGCTAAACCTCCTATTGTGTTTATTTATGATTGTATGAAACCTAGAATGTAGATCTTAGTAGTGTTGCTTCTTGTGATGGATGTGCATGTTAGGTCTTAGAAAACTAGCTTTTGTCTGTATCGTTGTTGATATGTCTAGGGAAACATGATTGTGTAGAAAGGATACCATCGGGTAACAGTCTTCATACTACCTTGCCCCCTAATATGGTTGATCCACTTTTAATATATTTCACATGCACTTAGTATACCCTTAGGGGCCTTGTAATAGTCTTCATACTACCTTACTTGTGCGTTGCTCTAACAGAATACTAAGTAGACGGCGGGTTCGTGTAATTCGTTCATGACTTAGGAAATAATTACACAGATCATCACAAGTGTGACAAGGCAACAACACTAGGAGAAGCAATCTAGGGAGTAATACATGATTAAATAAACATAATCTTTTATTATATTGTTATCACCATTAGTTTAGATTTATATTTAGTTTAATAGCTAAAACCAACCAACCTCTCCAATATATGATTTTACCTGCTTTCATAAAATATAAAAACATAAAAAGAATCTTCCCTCAACCCTTAGAATTATGTTAGACCATGATCAAGCCTTCCCAACCTATTCCTAGAGTGAACAATAACAACCCCCGAGTCTTGCCTATACTACTACTACAACGATTAGGTGCTCTGCCTAGGGAGTTGTAAAACTTCTTATAGAAGTCGAACGACAACCACATCAGATTTCATGACTCGTCGGGTGCTTCTCTGATACGATAGCACATGGGATCTTTACCCGGTCATGACCCCGTCTCCAATTCCTCATGCATTTCTTACCAGTCGGCATACATGGCACCAAAAGACTCGAACATCCAGGAAGTGAAGTGTTACGTCGTCTTATTTCTCGTAATTTTATTTAGTGTAATAAAGAGAAACCTCACGTTCTTTGTCATACTTATCAGCTTAGCAAACACATAAGGCTTCCATTTGTCAGTTCTAATACTCCAGTTACTTCTTGTTTTGACATTGTTTAGTCGGATGTGTGGACTTCACCCATGCCGAGTCTTTCGCGTTTTAAATACTATGTTTTATTTTTGGATCATTATTCGCTTTTTGTTTGGGTTTATCCGTTGATTAATAAATCGGATGTTTTATCTAAGTTTATGTTGTCTCGTACCTTTGTTAACACCAAGTTTAGATGTTAAATCAAGTCGTTTTAGTGTGATCATGGTGGTGAATTCGACAACCGCGCCTTACATACATTATTTGCCTCCAAAGGTATTCAATTTTGGTTTTCTTGCCCTAAAACCTCCCAACAAAATGGCAACTCTGAATGAATGATTCGCACCATCAACAATCTCATCCAGACCTTACTTTTTCAAGCTCATCTTCTACCTACTTTTTGGGTTGAAGAGTCTCGCAACTTGGATTAACAACATTAACTTACTGATTGGATTGGCTCATTCTTAGAAAAAATTTGTTCATTTCAGCAATTTGTTGAGTAAGAGTTGCTATCTTAGGAGACGAAGAAGTGATCGATCTAGACGACTCGCCCCTTTGAGCTGAGGTATCCCAGTCATTGTGGTGAGCGGTCATATTTTTGATTAAATCATAACACTCTTCAGGTCGCCTTTTTATATAGGCACCTCCAGCATCAGCATTGATTGTATCCTGGTGTCTCAATGTTAACCCGTTATAGAATGTATCTATTTGAGTGGTGGGTAACATATTATGATTAGGACACCGGTCAATCGACAACTTGTGACGTTCCCAAGCTTTGACTAAAGATTCGTCAGGAAGCTGTCGGAAGTTACTGATATCATTCCTTAATTTCGTTACCATCGAAGGATGGAAGTATTTAGATAGAAATTTAGTAACCATCTCCTCGAATGTATGGATAGAATTCTTTGGAAGATGATCAAACCAAGCGGTGGCATGATGTGTCAAAGAATAAGGAAAGAGGAATAAGCGAAGGGCGTCATCTGGGACTCCATTTTGCTTCATGCTCTGGGTGACGGTTAAGAATTTGTTGAGATGCTTGTTCGCATCATCACCCGGTAATCCGTGAAACTGACAACTATTTTGGACTAGTTGAATCATGTGATTCTTAAGCCTAAAATCTGTAGCCTGAATGTTAACGGGGGCGATCGGTCCTCCCCGGTCATTCATAGTCGGCTGACACAACTCCTCCATCGTTTGGAGATCGGGAGCCGGATTTCGAGTAATATGACCTGCAGGAGGCGGTCCCAGATTGTTATTAGGATTCATATTAATTTCTTTAAAATCTAATAAAAGTGACGGTTCACCAAGATTTCTTTGACGATTACGTATAACGCTCTCAGGATTGGATAAAGGAGAAACAAGATCGTTCGAAGTAGATCGTGTGCTCATGCACTTAAAAAGAAATAAGATCGAGAAAAGTTATTTTTGGTATTTTTAATATATATAAAAGAGAAAATAAAATAGAATTGGAAAATATTTTTGGATTTTTATTATTTATATTTTTTTACCATAAAATAAAACAATATATTGGTCAAAAACTTGATTCGTACGTGAGAACGAGTCGGTAATAGTATAAGTATTTCCCGTAAAATGTAAGAATTACTTTAGGAAAAGTAATAATTAATCTTCTGGATGTCGAATCCACGACGAGATATGAATAGAGATTTACGTTGATGTTTTAAATTTGATGCTTGATTATCATATATTTTTTGTTTGTTTTATATTTGAAACTAATTTTAATACTAAAGATACTATTTTAAAGATTGCTAAAAATTATACTAATGATTTAAACTAATAAATATTAAGCTAGATGATCTAAAAGATATGATAAACGGATATGCTTGTTAAGTGAGGCAAAAAGGCCATTAAGCTTGAAAAATGGTTTTAAATGACGAATTAGCACCCGTAAAAAATTATTTTCTCACAACGTTGGTTTATTTTGAAAACGATATTTTATATTGGTATTAATTACTAGATTTGATGTTTGATTATTTTTCCGGATTTTGCCCTTTAAAATATTCAAATAAGAAATCTAAATAATCTAAAAATTATTAATCAACAATCCTTTTTTAATTTCCACACTTAATTTACTTAATACAACTCACTTAATAAGCATAAATAAAACTACTCACTAAACATGGCAACAACTAAATCAACAATCATAAACATATTAAACTAATTAAACTACAACTACTTTAATATTGAAACAAAAGAGAAAGTAGAACCCGGTCTAAGCTATAAAGATGGAATAACCACCTGATTATATAAACTAAATAAAACACCAAGTTTACTTCTTTATTAGATTATATTCCACCAATTAGATGATAAAGCTATAAACTTTATATACTAATAAGCTTGTAAAATCTAGTAAAGCTCTAAACTTAGAAATTAAATTAACTTACACAACCCTTAAGCTCCTCGCCTTAGGTGTTGGAATAGATTCAATCAACATTAAAACACAAATAAGGTTATGATAAACAATATATATTAATAAGCTAGTGATTATTCTAAAGACAATAAGCTAATAAAAATGAAAACTTTTAGATCTAAATCCACCCAAAACTAAGGTGTTCAACTTTGAAAAGTGAACGAGAGACGGGTATATTTAAGGATAAGACCTAAAATAATAAACCTAAAAGCTCAAAATAAGCAAATCGAATAAGCTAAGATAGCTTATTCGAAAGCTAGAAAGGAAAAGAGATTCGAAATAAGCTAAAAGCTTATTCGAATGTTTAAGCTTAATAAGATCGAATAAGCTAAATGGAGCTTATTCGATTGTATTATAAAGCTATGAGACAATTAGCCAAAAACTAGCTTACATGAAAATAAGCTAAAATAAAGCTTATTTTAAAGCTTATTGAAATCGAAACTTTAAAAGAAATGAGAGATATAATCGAAATAAGCTATGATGTAGCTTATTTGATTATCAAACTATTTCTCAAAAAGCTACTAGGCAATAAGGTTTAAAAATAAGCTAATAGATTAGCTTATTTGGAAATAAGCTAGTAAAGATTTAAAAAAAATAAGAGGATTAGAAAAAATATAATAAGCTCAAGTGATATCTCCAAAATTCTTCTTCATAAAATAATCCAAGTATAAATATGCTATGCTAATAAGCTAAGCAATAAGCTTTTACAAAAGCCTAGTCTACACAAAATAAGCCTACACTACTTAATAAAACTATGTGAAATTTACCTACAAAACTAACACCTAACAAAGCTGGAAATGAGATATATTTAAAGCCCAAGTGCTGCTCGGGGTAGATCGGTCATTTCCCCTACTTAAAACCCTCTTAATCTCAAATATGACCAAATTGCCCCCTATGACACGCCTTTTTCAGCTAATATATTCCTCTCAGACCAGTCATATCATGCCACGCATCCTTCTAGAAGACCAATCATTGCCTCGGGATCTAATCCTCGTACTGAACCTCTGACGCGTTTTTTTAACACCTCATTATTCCTTTTTAGCCAATAGAATGTTGGCACGTCAACTTCTAGAACCTGGTACTGAGCCAATCATTTCCTCGGGATCCCAAACCCCGTACTGCACCCAATCATTCACCTCAGACAATCATTGGCTCGGATCCACACCTCGTTCCTGCAACCTGCATAGTCTGACATGTTAGAACCTGCCACGTGGCAGGCTGTCCTTGGATAGCCCCGCCATATGGCTATAATGGGTCCCACATGCCACGTCAGCGGTCTGGATCTGGTCGAGTCTGGATAGGGTCGGGTCGCCACGTGGCACCACCTGAGTGGACCACGTGGCATGTGATAATAATATCACAGCCATGTCCAAGCCCAGGCTTGAACATGGGAACAGCCGAGTGAGAAACTAAGGGGTGCAAGTGTTACCACTGCGCCACGCATAGTTTCAATATTTATTATACAAAATTAAATACTTAACCCTTATTTGGCCCAGTCCAGTTTAGCATATGTCATAATAGAAATGAACCGGTCTGATAACGCCTAAATTATACATGTTTTTAGCGGCGTTATTTATACATATTTTATCATTTCTTGTGAACTTTCGATACTTAATAGCATGAATTGCTTGCATGTTCACTTGAAGACATTCCGAGGTCAAACACAACAAAGTTCAAGTACTTATACACTTCGGGAAAGCATGATACAAGTTAAAGATAAAGTCTCAGGCTAAAAAGTGCAAATGTGTGCCGCACTTATCAATTGTGCGCCACACTTCTCCTCGAAGTCAAAGGAATTAAAGACTTAGCAAAATAGTACATTAACTCCCTAAGTACGCCGCACTTACAAGATTGTGCGCCGCACTTCCTATCTGGTTACGAAGAATAAATGACGTCATAAATACTATTGCATTAACACCCTAAGTACGCCGCACAAATACTTTTGTGCGTCGCACTTCTTTAATAAAAATTAAATTCCCTTCGCATTTAATCACGAAGTACGCCGCATAATTTATCTTGTGTGCCGCACTTTCACCCGAAACTCAGCCTATAAATAGAGCCAAATTCTCACACATTTGATATAAACTCATACATATAACAATCTCATCTCACACACAATCATTTCCCTTATGAAGTCCTAAACCCTTCCCAATCATTCTCAAAGGATAATACCACACCTTTTGAAGATTCAATATCAAACAACCAAGAATGAAGAAGAACACCATACTAGTTTAGTGAAATAATAAAGTTTCTTATTGAATCAAGTTATGTTATGAACTACATATCCATGAGAGGCTAATTCTCTCATGACTACTCGGTGAAGTTATGATAATGAATAAGTGTTGGGTATGATTGTGATCTCTTTAATCTCAAGCTTATGTTGCAACCCTATTATATCTTATCTTGTTAGTTTTGCTTATCAACTTAGATTATATAATCATATCGGTATAGGTCGAAAGACCCGTTATGATCTATATGGTTTTAAAGATTTGTCTATGATCTTTATCGTTTGTGTCGAGAAATCCACTTTCGTAAATTGATAAACAAAATAAGCTTTGGTATAATGAGTTAACTGGATCATTTGAGTGACACATCTGGTTTAGTCAACTAAATATAAGTCTTAAGTTAATTAAGTTAATTTGTGAAAACGTTTTCTGACGAGAAATCCTTTTTATAAGTTAAAAGTTACATCTTGGAGGTCCTAATCATTACCACTACTTATAAATTATTTTCAACTATCCGAGTAGTCATCTTTATTATCACTAATAAAACAAAAAGTTATTTTCAAAATTGTTAAAGTCTATTTTCTTTCTGCGTAGGTCTCAGCCCTAGATAGATCTTTTAAGCCTGTGAAGGATATAGAGTACTAATGTAATCAAAAGTAACTCTATGAGAGACTCTAATAAAACAATCTATTGTTCACGCGAAAAATAAACAATAGTGCTAAAGAAGAATTACTAAAAACAATACTTTGATCCTCTATGGATCTTTTCTATTAATCGTGAAACTGTTTCTTGATTGTTCAATCTCTTGTCAAACCTAAACCGTGTGGTTTCATTTATAGATATGAAACCCTAAACTAATTCTCCTAGAATTACGTTTGCATGAGTCTATCTATTACTTCTCATGTCTATCCATACTAGAACTTATCCCAGAGTCACTACGTTACTCTACCAGGACTAACAATATAACCAGCAGGAACTTTATACCTGCCAGTAAGAACTTTAATACTAACAGTAGCAATTACTCTACCAGTAGGAACTACATACCTACCAGTAGGAACTAATAAATATAAATATACCTAACATTCTGATTATTTGAACACTACTCAAATCCCTGTGGACGACCTAGTCTTACCTAAAAAAGATTATACTGCATACGTGGGTTATACTTTTACTCGTGTGTTTCCCTATAATAAAATTGGTGTTTTCAATCATTATAAATTTAAAGCTTTTGAAACACATCAAAGTTTTGGTGCCGTTGCCGGGGATTTTTAAGTTGTTTTGTAGTCAACTTTGGAAAATTATTTTAACTCCCCTTCTTTTTCAAAAATCATCGTACAGTTCTCTGGCAAACGGACCCATATAAATTCTCCTTTGGATGCATACACGTGCTTCCAATTCTAAACTTGTTGAACCTTTACCTGAACCTAAACATACTCTAAATCGAAGACTTCGTCGACGAAACAGAAGAGTTCCGTTCGATCTAAGAAATAATCCACCTCAACACCCGAGAATTGTCTATCTGCCAATTCTCAACATCAATTACTTCTGTCACTTTCTTGATATTCTTCAAAATTATGATTCAATGAATGATGAACCCATGTGGGCTGCCGACCGTGTTGTCGCTCTGACTCTCGGTTCCGCGATTACTATTCTTGAAACCGCAAACGAATTTGCCATTAAAGGTAACTACTTGACTCTCGTCAAAGGAAACCAATTTGATGGTAGAACCAAAACCAATCCTCATCAACATATTCATGAATTCCTCAGAATATGTGATATGTTTAAATACAGAGATACTGAGAATGAAGTTGTACGCCTAATGATGTTTCTCCTATCACTAACTGGAGAACCAAAAACATGGTTAGACGAAGTTTAATGAAGGAACTATTGAAACGTGGGATGAACTTCGAACCGCTTTCATTTTCCCCTAGATCTTTTTGACCGACTCCTTGGAGAAATCCATGCTTTTTCTCAACATGAAAATGAATCTCTAACCGATGCTTGGCTTCGTATGAAGGAAATGCTCAAAAATTGCCATGGTCATAATTTGTCCAAAGGCAATATTATCAAAATCTTTTACCATGGTCTCAATGAAATAACCCAAGAAGTTCTAAATGCCGCAGCTGGTTGTATTTTCCTCTATAAAACACCAAATCAAGCTTATCAACTTCTCGAAGACAAAGTCTTACTCAAGCTTCACTGGGCTAAAAATCAAAAAACCAAATCATCTCTTAAGAAACTGTTGCTTTCGCCGCTGAAGGTAGCAGTAATACCAACACTAATAAAATTATGGCCCAAATAGATGCCATGACCATAAAGATGGATGATCAGTACAAAGAACTCCAATCTCGTGCAAAACAACCAACACCCGAACTTGACGATGATGACATACCTATGTCTCGTGAAGAAGAGGCTAAATTCATGCAAACTTTCTGTAAGACTCGTTTTTACAATGATTACCGCGACCGAGACTCGAATCACGATAATTGGCGTTCAAGCGGACGGAATGATTACAATCGACACAACTACCGATCTAACACAGATTATAAACCCTATGATCTTCAAAGACAATTCAACGATTCCATGAAATCTCGGCAATCAACCAACGCTTTTGTCAAAGAGACATTCATGGACCTCAAAACTCAACTCAAAACAGTAGCCAAAAATCATCAAGCTTTAATCCAAAACCTTGAAACTAAGTTCGACAAACTCGCTGATAAGCAATCTGGTCGACCTTCTGGATCTCTTCCTAGTAACACCCAACCTAACCCAAAAGGAAGTTCATCAAAGCCTTATCAACCACCGTAATCTCGTAATGAGCATGTAAATGGCGTATTCTCAAGAAGTGGTAAATCCTATGACCCACCAGTCAACCTAAATGACCAACAAAATGAAACCCCTATCAACTTCGATAGCGATGATGAAGAAGAAGAACCTACACCTCAACCTAAACTTAAAGATCCAAAACCAGTAAAAGAAATTCCAATACCAAAACCATATAAACCAAAAATCCCATATTCTCAACGCCTAAGGAAAGAGAAAATGGAAGCCCAATACGGAAAATTCCTCGACATGATCCAAGTCGTTCGAATCAACGTACCTCTAGTCGACGTTTTAGCTAGAATGCCTAACTATGACAAATTTCTCAAATAACTTATAAGCAACAAACACAAAATCGAACAAATTTTTGCTGCTTTTCTAAGCGATGAAAGTTCTGCCATTCTTCAAAACAAACTTCCACCCAAGCTTCAAGACCCTGAAAGTTTCCTTATTCCATGTAACTTCAATAAAACTTTCTCATGTAATGCTTTAGGCTACCTTGGTGCTAGCATTAACCTTATGTCGTATTCTTTATATGCAAAACTATCTCTCAAAACTCTTAAACCTACTAAAATGAGCGTAAGATTGGCCGACAAATCAGTCTAATACCCTGTTGGAATAGCTGAAAATATGCTCGTTGAAGTTGGTAAATTCACCTTTCCTGCTGATTTCGTTATTCTCAAAATGGAAGAAGACAGCAAAGTTCCTTTCATCTTGGGACGACCCTTTCTTCACACTGTTGATACAGTTATTCGAGTTAAATAGAAACAAATCAATCTTGGAGTTGGAACTGAACGAATGATCTTTAATATCGACTCTGCAATGAAACACTCTTATTCGAACGATGACACATGTTTCAGTATCGATGAAATCTTAGAAGAAGATTTTGACGCCCTCCTAGATGAAGGAAGCAAAATCCTCCATTCCATTAGTGACTAAGGTACTCACTTTTGTAACATAATGATGAAATCTTAGAAGAAGATTTTGACGCCCTCCTACATGTTTTTAGCGGCGTTATTTATATATATTTTATCATTTCTCGTGAACTTTCGATACTTAATAGCATGAATTGCTTGCAGGTTCACTTGAATACATTCTGAGGTCAAAAACAACAAAGCTCAAGTACTTATACACTTTGGGAAAGCATGATACAAGTTAAAGATAAAGTCTCAAGCTAAAAAGTGAAAATGTGTGCCGCACTTATCAATTGTGCGCTGCACTTCTCCTCGAAGTCAATGGAATTAAAGACTTAGTCAAAATAGTGCATTAACTCCCTAAGTACGCCGCACTTACAAAATTGTGCGCCGTACTTCCTATCTGGTTACGAAGAATAAATGAAGTCATAAATAATATTGCATTAACACCCTAAATATGCCGCACAAATACTTTTGTGTGCCGTACTTCTTCAATAAACATTAAATTCCCTTCGCATTTAATCACCAAGTATGCCGCACAATTTATCTTGTGCGTCGCACTTTCACCCAAAACTCATCCTATAAATAGAGCCAAATTCTCACACATTTTATATAAACTCATACATATAACAATCTCATCTCACACACAATCATTTCCCTTATGAAGTCCTAAACCCTTCCCAATCATTCTCCAAGGATAAACACCACACCTTTTGAAGATACAAGATCAAACAACCAAGAACAAAGAAGAACACCATACTAGTTTAGTGAAATAATGAAGTTTCTTATTAAATCAAGTTATGTTATGAACTACATAGCCATGAGAGGCTTATTCTCTCATGACTACTCGGTGAAGTTATGATAATGAATAAGTTTTTGGTATGATCGTGATCTCTTTAATCTCAAGCTTATGTTACAACCCTATTATATCTTATCTTGTCAGTTTTGCTTATTAACTTAGATTATATAATCATATCGGTATAGGTTGAAAGACCCGTTATGATCTATATGGTTTTAAAGATTTGTCTATGGTCTTTATCGTTTGTGTCGAGAAATCCACTTTCATAAAATGATAAACAAAATAAGTTTTGATATAATAAGTTAACGGGATCATTTGAGTGACACATCTAGTTTAGCTAACTAAATATAAGTCTTAAGTTAATTAAGTTAATTTGTGAAAACGTTTTCTGACGAGAAATCCTTTTTATAAGTTAAAAGTTCCATCTTGGAGGTCCTAATCATTACCGCTACTTATAAATTATTTTTAACTATCCGAGTAGTCATCTTTCTTATCACTGGTAAAACAAAAAGTTATTTTCAAAATTGTTAAAGTCTATTTTGTTTCTGATTATTTGAACACTACTCAAATACCTGTGGACTGCCTGGTCTTACCTAAAAAAGATTATACTGCATACGTGGGTTATATTTTTACCCGTGTGTTTTCCTATAATAAAATTAGTATTTTCTGTCATTATAAATAAAAAGCTTTTGAAACACATCACGGTCCATTTAATATTATTTGGACCGGTTCAAAAAGTAAGAAAGGTACCGATGGACTCGTAATTTCGTGCTCTTTCCAATGGAGTGCTCGAGGAATTTTTATAACTTCGTTTGAATCTCGATAAACGTGAAAACGTTGTCGAAACTCACCCAAAAATCACCGTTTTTGCTTTGTTTTCAATCCTTGGTATCTGCAAGACATAATAACGCATACCAAACATATTTGCAATATAATTACTCATATTTTATGGTTATTAGTCTATTTTATATCGTTTTCCAATATTAAAATGATGTGTGTTTTAGCACACATCAAAATTCATGTCACTGATGATCTTCAGTAAATTGACTCTTCATTGAGTCCTTTCAGTATTGAACCTTCAGCTTGTATACTCTTCAGTAAGTTAGCTAAATGTTCAGGATGCTGAAGGAATAACTAATTAATATGGATTTAATGACTTGTAACTGACTTGACCGTTTCATATGGTAAGTTAAAATTACTTTTAATGACCACGTTTAATATGGTCTTTGTAACCACTAATTCCTTATATCAAAGAAGTTAGTTATGGAAGAGATTATATCTCCTATAATCTCTCATAACTCATTTGACAAGGGTTTTGAGTATTCTCCTATAAATATGAGATCACAAACTGCATGACATATATATCAGAAAACCTAAACACATAGAAATGCAATGTTCTTGATTTGTGCCTAAAACAAGAACAACACTTGGTTTTATCCCAAGGAGGTATTCGTGATACCTAGGCATAGGGTCGAATAATCTTCTTTGGAAAGTGATTACACGACTTCAAGTGATATCTGGAAACCATCTCTGGTAATTAGCTAGGCTATTGATTGTCTTAACCCTGATTTGGGACACACAACAACCAACATAATTTTGGTTGATGCATCTCGGATATGCGGTTAGAGTTACTTCTTATCATTCTTATTTTAAGATTACTTTTCATTTGATCCTAACT
>BQNB010101611.1:2204-24431 GCA_026074375.1 Tanacetum coccineum | reverse complement strand
AAAATGGCTTTAGTAGAATTAGTTTTGGGTTTATGTAATTGTTGATTTATGATGACTTGTGAGATGGGAAAAAGGTGTAAAGTTTTATATACTATAGGTTTGTGCGGTGTATAAAAGACTTTTTAAATGAGCCGTTACAAATTTATGAATGATTTAAGTGGACTGTTATAATTTGGAGGGGAGTTATAATTCTAATAATTTAAGACAGTTAATTATCCAAATGTAACTTTTATTTAGGTGTATCCAACAAGCTATTAAAATTTTCATTACGAGCAAGGGGTGCTGGTTTTAAAATTTTAAGACTTTCCCAAATGCTTTATAAAATAGCATTGATATAGATTTCTATATGTTCTCCCTCTCAAAGTTATACACACAACTCTTTAGAAAGCTACCTATTCCCCCCATTAACACCTTCTAAATATGCCGCCAACAACATGTGCGTCCCCGCCACCATTTTGTTTGGTTTAGGTGGTTTTAACCGGCTTTTTGGACTAGGTGGTATGGCTAGTGGTTCTGGTTTCTGTTATGTGACGGCGGATTTTGTGAGTCATGATTTTTTTGTGAGACTTTCCGGATCTGATGAGATCTAGATGGGATGGTGTATTAAACATTAACAACACATCTGGAACATATTAAGATGGTGTATTTGAAAAAAGTTATCAGATGAACAAGGATGACTTAAAATATGTAAATGTTGATTCTGTTGATGATACACATGTTTCCAAAACAAAAGTTTTGTCAAATCCAAACACCTTCGTTCATAAAAAATGCAGTCACTAACCTGTGGTGGTTGTGATTCGTGTAGTTGCGGACATAAATTAAACAAGATTAATGCGGTGTTTGTTGGCCACGTTTGGCGTAGTAATGGTATCTGTGGTTCGTGGTCGTGATGGATATCAGTGGGTAGCTGGGTGGTTGTGGTTTGTGGTTATGAGCAGTGGTAATCGGGAAAAAAATGTGTGAAATGGTGAGGAGTGTGTTTGCCTTTTTAGTGGTTTTAGGTCAGCTTTTTTTCAAATTAATTCAGTAGGCAAACACTACAGTAATAAATTGTGGTAGTTGAGGTCACTCAATTGACAATTTTTTTACAGTTAAGCTAAAAATGAACCAACAATCAACAAACAGATTGAAAATTTATTGTTTCAAAATTAGCAGGGAGGATTGAATGAACCGGCAAACGAATTTTTTGACATGTATTAATGTTGATAAAAAATCTATCACATATATATTTTGAGATCAGTGGGTTGTCAAGGTTGTTTATTTATCTTTTTGACTCATCAATATGATGTTGTTCTATGAGGCCAACATACCTACTTATTAGTGACTACCTGTTTATGTCAACCATCACGAGCTCTTACATCGTCATGCATGTCACTGAAACAACATGTTGACAATCACATAACATTTTAACTACTTAAAATCACAGTACTATCTTACCTAAAGTTGTTATTCTTAAATTAATTGTTAAAAAAGTATGACTTAATAACATTAGATTGCCAGAAATACTCACACCATATCCGTCACCGCATCGCGCGGATACATGCTAGTAAACCAAAGATTTTGGGAAGTTCTAAAGATATAGTCCTTTACAAGCTTGAAATTGTTGGAAATATAATGACAAAACAAAATATTATGTAAATTAGCGTTTAAAATGTAATTTATAGATAAGATATGGTAGTATAGTGAAACTATAAACCATTGCAATGGTTCAGAAATAGAAACACGATGGTTTAACCACCACCAACCGCCACCACCATTTGAAACATTACAACAGTTGGATAAACCGTCTAAACTAGTATATATATATAGCTTTTCACTTGTATTCAAAACATATCGATTTATACAAGTTAATAAAACCAATTGTTTGATTATTTCGATCCTGTGTGTTTTTATACCTTCACAATAGTGGCATCAGAGCCAAGGGCTCAATCATATCGAAAAAAGGGGACATACCTTGACCGAAGAACCAACAAGGAGACCGGAGAACCGAGAAGGAAACCGGAAAAAAAAACGGAAGGAAACCGTCAGATCAAGGATACGATTGCCGGAGGCATCGGGTCAAACCAATGATTGAAAACCCCACGGAGCAAACGTATTAAATCGAAAAGGAGACTATCAAAGGTTGTGACCGATTGAAGCGAAGGAAAAGAACGGGATAGAAGGAAGACAAAAAGTTTTTAATATGTCCGGGAAAGATGATAAGAAAATAGAAGAGGGTACTTCTAAAATAAAAGAAATTGGGTCAACAACCCATTTTCAATGCCCTATGTTGAAAGGGGCAAAGTACACAACTTGGGCAATACGAATGCAAGTTATTTTAGAAGCAAATGGACTTTGGGAAATGATCAAACCGAATTTAACAACTGAGGTTGATACTAAGAAAGATAAAACCGATATCGCCTACATCTATCAATCATTACCATTACCAGAAGAACAGTTGCTACTTATTTCAAAGTACAAGACTACAAAGAAAGTTTGGGATGCTTTGAAGAAAAGACACGTCGGAGAAAACCATGTCAAACATGCCAAACAACAAACACTCAAATCAAAATTTGAGATGTTACAAATGAAAGAAAATGAATCAGTGGATTCATTCACTACAAAGTTAACAAATTGACATACAAAGATTCCGTTGTCGTACGAAAATTATTAAATGCCATACCTGACAAATTCCTTCAGATTATTGCATGTATTGAACAATACTCAGATTTAGACGAGATGTCAGTAGACGAAGCAATCGGAAGATTGAAGACATTTGAAGAAAGACTTAAAAGTAAGAAAGAAATACGAATGGACAGTCAAGAGAGTTTGATGTTTTCACAACATGAAGGCCATGGAAAACCTTTTAGAGAACGTGGTTGGGGAAGATTTAACTAGTCTCGAGGCCGAGAACAAGACAAGAATAATTATCAATCTAAAAGGGAAGAATGAGCGTCTTTTGAAGAAGATACAAGAGACAAATCTCAAGTCACATGTTACCGATGTCACAAACTTAGACACTATGCCTATGAATGTCCAAACAAATGCAAGAATCAAGTCAGAGAACAGTCCAATCTTATTGAAGAAGACTTAGAGCCAACATTGCTTATGGCGACTATAACTGAAAAGAAATGATACAACAAGAGTACTACAGTTAGTGCAGATATCGCAGAGAGTGCAAAAACCACAAGGAGTACAGAAGACAGCAGGGAGTGCAGAAAATTCCAAAAATTTGATCAATGTTACAGTGAGTGTTAAAGAAAGCAAGAACGAAGACTAAATGGAGTCATGTGAGACGACTACAAAAGAATTAAAGACCAAGTGGAGTTATGCGAGACTACTGCACAAGAATTAAAGATATTAAAGATTAAAAATCAAAGAACAAAGAACTATTTGTTTTGTCATTGGGAGGGAATATTGTTGGAAATATAATGACAAAACAAAATATTATGTAAATTAGTGTTTAAAATGTAATTTATAGACAAGATATGGTAGTATAGTGAAACTATGAATCATTGCAATGGTTCAGAAATAGAAACACGGTGGTTTAACCACCACCAAATGCCACCACCGTTTGAAACATTACAACGGTTGGTTACACCGTTTAGACTAGTATATATATAGCTTTTCACTTGTATTCAAAACATATCGATTTATACAAGTTAATATAACCAATTGTTTGATTATTTCGATCCTGTGTGTTTTTATACCTTCACAATAGAAATTAAATTCTAGTTCAAGTAATTTATAAAAATTAGTTCAGGTTTTAGCTCAATCTCTAGTTTTAACGGGATTTTAATGCCGCGTTTTATGGCGGGATTTTTCTCAACAAAAGTGTTATGTGGATCAGTATTGTAATTTTTTAGTTGGTAAGCGTAGTTTGGTGCCTCGTATCGTCAAAAGATGAGATGTGGGTCCAGGGGCGGAGCTAGGGGGTTCCCGGGGGTGCACGGGAACCCGATGGAATTTTGTCGCGTAGTGTATATATTTGCTAAAAATCTCTATTTCTTCAAAATGAACCCGGTCCAAAAATATGTGTTACATAAATACTTGTGTTATTTAATTAGTCAAATATGTTAAAATTTTAGTTTTTCATAATATTACTAAACCTTAATATCCATGTTAAAATTAACGATTTAATTAACTAAAACAACAATTAAATCCTAATGTGGAGGAAGTGTTTACAAAGGATGTGGTGCAACAACAAGATCCGGGTGATGATGACAAAGATGTTTAACCTTCAGATCCAGAAATTAATGGTAAAGGAGATGAGATCATTAGTGGTAGTCCAATAACAATAGGTTTGGTTGGAATACTTCTTAGTCACAATGGGGACAGCGACAACAACCATGGTGATGATGGTTTTAGAGATGTTGAAGGAACCGTTACCAAGAAGGCACCCCATGATGTTGACACTTCAGTTACCCGTGAATCAAAGGCTGTTGTCACTGTGGTGTGTCACATATTCAAAAGATTCGGGACCTTGTTTTTGAGGAGGTAAGCACGGATAAACAACTCTTTTCAAATTTGAAAGTTTTTAAAACCTGTGATGACATGGACTCTTGTACAAATAAAACCCAATGGAATAAGTTCACTCCATTACCACCTCATGGGCTTAGGTCATCAAAGAAGGCTTTCAAACTTGATGACCCAAATAAGGTTGAAGTTAAGCATGTAAATAGATTGGGTTCTTTTGATAAATTTAAATGTCCCAAAAAAAGAATCTTCTAATCACATATATGAAAGGACTTAAAACATAAACCTTCTCGTGCACATGTCGGGTTGTGTTTTAGCAATTTATGGATTGGTGGACTCGATATTTCTAGCAATATTGATTTCAATTCCGATTTGGATATAAGGTGATAGCATAGACGTATAAGAGGTGTTTTTATTTTCTTTTCTACATATGTCTTGGTGAGTTATTTTTCTTTAGAAGAGGTGATTTAGGAGCTATATTTTTAGGCTTGGTGTTTTTGTATGGATTTTCCTTTTTCTATTGTATTTTTCTAGCTTCTTGCTAGTTCTATCACTGAAAATTTAGACGTTCAATTTTTTTTAACTAAATAAGCCCATTATACATAATCCTTTATTTAGTTAGAAAAAAAGGAAAACTGTTACGCCCTTAGTTTAGGATAACTATCGTGGCTTATTATGTTTAGGATAAGTGTTGAGTCATATTAGAAAATGTCAAAATTTAATGTTTATATTGTAGGTAAGTCAAAAGTCAAAGTCAAATGCCAAAAGTCATAATAGCCATAATAGACCCATGACCCATTTAGTTATTAGGGTTTTATCCTACTTTGTACTCTTATATTTTATAATTAATCAATTAAGTAAATAGATCAATTATCTTTTATTCTTCTCTATTTTCTTAAGGAGCTCGCACACGCTAAAAGTGGTGCCCTATCCTGATACTATCCGCAATGATCGTATCAAAAACACAATACGAATCGTCATTCATTCGTTCACCCCTCACGCTTCCTCTTTGACGTCAGATTAGAATGAAACAAGTAGTGAATTTTATGCTTTATTTTTGTTTTTAAGGTTTTAATAGTTTTTAGTTTTTTTAGTTACATTACATATGAATATATGTCAATTAATAATTTTTAGTCAATAATGAACCATTAATTTACAAGTGTAGGCTAAGATTGGAGTTTATTTAAAAAGAAAAGTTTCACCTTCAAAACTAAATGTTTCTAACGATAGTCCACAAGAATCACCGCCTAAATCTACAACTGATCTAAATAGGAGGTACGTTCATAATTTATTAATTAGTTTTAATGAAATTGTATAATTTAGTACTTTTTTCCTTTTATACTCGCATTAAAAATTTTGTGCCCCTCGTGACTTAATTTTCTGGGTCTACCCCTGTGGGTCTTTGGTTACGTGAGATTCACTTATGAACTAATAGTTTATGTTACATGACATTTGCATAGTTGCATATACATGCCCAACACATCATCAAGGTCCTAATAAAGAATTGAACTTGCAATTAAAAAGGTACATTTGCAGAAATTGTAAGACATATCTTGGATTCACAAGCCTCTATAAAGAACTTGCACGTAAATACTTGCTTGCTGCATACGTACAACCGAGCTAATAATATACTTGGATAACGTTGATTAGATAAATGCCACCATGGTTTAGAAACTTATCCAATAACCATTGAACGCGTTGCGGTCTTGAGTAGATTCATTCTTTATCTACAAATACATTTTTTCCTGTTATACTTGACACAACACCTTTGCAAAATGCTCTTATTCTTCTCTTGTCATTCCTCTTAAAGTCTATGTTTCTCATAGTTTTCCTCTTGTTTGCTAAATCCCTATTTGCAAATTCCTTTCCTAGATAGAAGTTGTTACTGATTCCAGATGATCTAGATGCTTTTTTTAATTTTCTAATACCCCACTCCTAGCATTTTCTGGTACATCCTCTTAATCACATTCAAGTGAATCATAATCTAAAACCTCCAAAAAATCTTCTATTATAGTTACTAGTGGTTGAATAGAATCAACTTGCCCATCCTCACCTTCTCCCTCAATTTGAAAATTAAAGGCACTCATGTTAACTTCTACTTAATCAAGTAAATGTTCCTCATCTATAATATCATTAGCATCACAATGTCCATCCTTACTATCATGCTCACTGTAACACCCCCAAAAATCACATACAACGCAGCGGAATACCAAATGGGGTGTTACTTCGTAATACACAGCAATAGATACAAGAGAACGACCTCTAAATGTGTCGTTTGTAAAACAATCTCGTTGATTTAATCAAAATCTTGAATTTAATATACATTTGTCCCATAATTTGCATCACAATGAAAAGCTTGAATGTAAAGACTCCAATGCACATCAAATAGTCCAAGCATCTAATTCACCTGAGAAAAACATGCTTAAAAGTGTCAACATTAAAGTTGGTGAGTTCATAGATTAGTTTAAATATAAATGTAATCCACTGTATATCACAGTACTATGTAAAAATCCCAAAGATTTATAAAGAATGCATGACACATTTTATGTCACCAAAAGTACCAAATCTTATCCCAAAGATTTTATAAAGAATGCATAATACATTTTATGAACAAAAATTGAGTCACTATATAAATTCTGTGACATTTCCCACACTATATAAATTCCGTGCCCGCATGATTCGCGATATAGTACGTATATAAAATAACACAAATGCAAATCTCAACCAAATGCCCTTAACCAAGGCAAAAGGTCACCAGTGATAGCTAGTCAACCGAACGGGGGTTGTCAATCCCGAATAGATCTATAATGTTCGTTTACCAAGTATGTCGCTATTCACTTCCCGAACAGGGATCCACATCGAATAGATCTATTTCAAACATTCGCGCTCACCTCCAAGTGATTTACAGGTTTCATGACGCTGTGACGTGACTTGTAGTACCTAATTTGGGCAGTGATACAATTACTTGCGTATATATACTCCCGTTACCGGTGTCCCCTCCAAGAACACCCGGGCAGTAATGTAAAAATATGTACTCCCGGTTAACGGTTTGTTCCCCTCCAAGATAACACCCGGGCGAAATTTTATGTTATCAGTTCAATCGGCATAAGGCTAATCGAAATTTTTTCCAATGTAAAGTATGCATTTGTGACCAAAAATGAAGTCAAATAATGTATCCCATAGCACTATGCAATATAAGTATGTAAACCAATTCGTAAACAATCCTGTAATGCATTGTAAACAAGCATGTTCTTTATCACCCCGAATATATGTGAAACCAGTTAAAACATGGGGCTATAACTCACAAAATCATTTAAAAACATTAAACATTGTTATAAGACACCAAATTAAGATTTTGTAGACAAGCATGTTCCCCCTCGCGGGTATTAAATCGTTCAAATAGATTGAAAAGCGAGGCTATGAACTCACCTTGATTAAAGACCACGATCAATTAATCCAATTAAATCACAACTGAATCTGCAACGATCTCGACTACGACCTATAATTATGTCGTTGAATATTATACACGTTATTAAATCACGATCAACCGAGGCGTACATCGTTACCACTAAATCATACATATTTT
The DNA here is from genome assembly GCA_026074375.1 of Tanacetum coccineum. Classification (NCBI taxonomy): domain Eukaryota; kingdom Viridiplantae; phylum Streptophyta; class Magnoliopsida; order Asterales; family Asteraceae; genus Tanacetum; species Tanacetum coccineum. The sequence goes on along the minus strand of BQNB010101611.1, from coordinate 16,390 downwards.
TATATGTATGCAGTCATATATACATGTGATGAGAAATCCACTTGCGCGTCTTTAAACCTTAACCCTTAGTATATTTTATGAATATATACTATTTTCCGTCCAATTCTAACTTATCTCAATTTCTAAAGCTGATAAGCCTCGCGGCAAAGTAAAATGCCATTACGAACAACTTTCGTGTTTCGCCGGAAGGCTGAAACGGACTCGAAAGTGATCAAATCATTTAATTAATAAATCTGTCATTTTTAATATTTATTAAAAATAACCTATTTTATAACTAAAGTGTATATTCTGATTTCGATCCAGTTTCTTCGTTATTGGGAGTTAAAAGTCCCGTTTTATGTCTAAACATCCGGAAAAATATAATTTGTTATCTTTTGTAAACCAAAGTATAATTTATCAACATCTCGATTCCCGAATCTTATGTTCGATTTTCTGTTTTATATTATCTGTTTCATAAAGGCACTAAAGTCCATTTTTAGTCCAAGTCTCGTCTCAAATATGTCCAATATCCCTTATACATTAATATCAGTCCCGTTTTAATATTTATATCGTATTTTACTTAGACCGCGCAATTTATAATATTTTTCATCACATTATATATATATCAATTAAATGAAACAATTTAATATATTTTCGCGTTAACTTAAACTCACTTTATTTCGATGACAACACACTCAAACGCGACGCACCCCGGCTGATGGACAGCCAAACGCACCCTTGTGCGTGTATAATAAAACCAAACACACCCTGGTTCGTTTTTACCATAAAATTAATAATACAAATTTAAACTAAAAACTACACCAAACGCAGCCTAGCTTGCGGCTGGCCCGAAACCCAAACCAACCCAAACACACCCTTCGACCCAAACAGCCCTTTCGGCTGTTAAACCCTTAACCAAACGCCCCTTTTTCGGGCTGTCACAGCCAAACGCACCCGCGGCTGTGACAATCAAACGCACCCTTTACGGGGATATAAACCCCAACCTGACGCACCATTCTTTGGGTCTACCCGAACCCACAACCCGGCTGTCCCCGTGGCTGTCCCGGCTTCGAGACCCAACAAACACACCCTAGTGATTATAACCTAAACCCCACGCACCCTTTTGTGGTGCTAACCCGCGAACCAAACCCGACAACCCCAACCCCCCGGCTGTTATGATACAAACCAAACGCGCCCTTGTTGGGTGGCTGTCCGGAAACCAACCCGGCTGTTAATAAGCCGAACCAACCGCACCCTTGTGGTTGTCAACTCAACCCGAACACGCCCTAGGTGGTCACAACCTAACTCAGGACATCCACCTCCCCTTGGGCTGCACGCTGTCCGGTGGCCACCCCGACCTAAACCAACAAACAAACACCCCTCTTGCTTTTATAACCCAACTCGAACACTCCTTTTTCGGGTGGGCTGTCACCGAGACGAACACCCTTGTGGTGTTTGTACCCGGGACCCAAACGCACCATTTTTGTTACAAACCAACCCGACAACCCTACCGTCCCACAGCCCGACCCAACTGTCCCACAGCCCGACCCGACACCCCCCCGCTGTTGACCCGCGAATCACAACCAAACCGCCCTTGGGAGTTGGCTGTTACAATCACACGCAAATCCTTTTTGGGGATGTTTAACCAAACGAAAATAAAACACGCCCTTCGTGGCTTGTTATACGTGAAGCAAACGCACCCTTGGTGCTATGAAGGTGGCGGTGGCGAGGAGATGGAGGTGGTGACAGTGGTTCGGCTATGGAGATGGTGGCGGGGCTGTGGTGGTGTTGGTGGTGGATATAGGCGCGTGGAAGAGAGTGGGGTGGTGGATCGGGTACATCGGGTAGTGGGGAGTCTTTTTGGTCTTGCCGGAAAAACCCGCCGGAAAAGTTTTCCGGCGGCGGCGCAAGGTGGCCGGCGGTGGGAGGTGGTGGCCGGCTGATTTGGGGAAGAAAGGGAGAGATGAGAGTATTATTTGTTTGTGTGTGTATAAGTTAGATGGAAATGAAAAAAATGATATAAGTTTTATATATATATAAATTTAAAATGAAAAGTTATAATAGTTTAGGGGTAAAAAGTGTAACATTTTTATTATACTTTTATAAATATCGGTTCGGAACTCATTTGAGCGACTTAACGACCGATTCAATTCTCGAAACTTGCGCCATTGTTTTTATAATCATTTTTCTGATAAAAATGAGTATTTATTTGATAAAGTTTCAAAATAGTTTTATAACTTTAAATAATTATCTGTTATCTATGTATGAACGGTTTCGCTCAGTCCGAAATAAAATGGATTTCACTAGTTTTCGTCTGAGTTTTCAAAAACGCTTTTATTAAAAATTGATGAATAATTTATTTAATATTTTTCTTTTTTAAACTAAATTACTGATAACTAAAAAACAAATTTAATTGTTTTTGTGTGTCGCGGGTTTATATTGCTCGAAAATGTTTGCGGTGCTGTTTAGCCCTTTTCGTCGTTTCCAGGGCTCGGGCAAAACTAAAAAGTTGTCAGAATGTCATTCCACATCAAATTGACTTTAGAGTCCGAGTCGTGAACGTGATTTTGTTGATCGTTCTTATAAGTCAAGCCAGACCCTAAAAGTCAAAGATTGAAATCGTCAATCTAAATTCGAAAATTCTCGGATGTTACAGTACCTACCCCTTAAAGAAATCTCGTCCCGAGATTAAATTTGTGTTATCCGATTGTGTGACCGAGAAAAGGTTTAAAATCTGATAAACCGTTTCTAAGCAAGACGATGATAACTTTCTTCAGCAAGTTTAGATGTTTCGACACTTCTCAACATACCAAAAATTTGGCTAAGTTGACCAGGATATATATCCTCAAGTAGATTTTTAGAAAATATATCGTTTACAAGTTTTATGATTGATAATAACATCACTGGTATCGCTCTCACTCGAACATCCCGCTTACTCAGACCACAATATTGTCTGCTTTGCCCGCATGCTTTCGCGAGTCAACGGTTGATCGCGCGTTCGTTAATCGTTTCGAGCATTGTAAAAATTTACGACATGTCTCGCTATTATTCTTATGATCATAAAATATCATTTTATGAGCCGTGTCATCTTTGTTCCTCAACCTTGGTCATAGCTCGCGTTTAATTAACAAGATATTTATAAGATATTTATTAGATATTTATAAGATATTTATTAGATATTTATAAGATATTTATTAGATATTTATCTAAAATATCTTTTAGATATTTTTCTTTAACTTAACCCTAGTTAACTTAACTAGAGTTTCTTAACCTTAGTTAAACCTTATATAAAGGCTTAACTAGTAAGAAAAACATACAAAACACATTCCCAAGGTGTAAAACACAAAAGAAAACTCTCTCATTTCTCTCTATACATTCACCCCAAACCGATGCTACTCTCACTCAAGCATGCTCAACTGCTAGTTCTTGGCAGTACTAGGATGTATCGCGACCTAAGTCTTCTTACTAGTGGCCCGAAATGAATAGTCCAACTATCTGCTTCGTCGATAGGTGTTTATCTCGTTTAAGGGGAGTTGCATAACCTATGGGATAAAGTTGTATCAGTCGGGACCGCTCCAGGACCCAACAGTAGCGACCATAACGTCAATATTGATAGTGCACTCAGTCTGTTAGCCCAACAGCAGTTTCTGATTGTAAAAGACTTGCAATGTCATAAGTAATAACTTAAGAATGAGATAAGGTAGCTCCAAATGAGGCCTTAAGATTTATGCGGAGTGGCAAGACACTATTGTGCTTCCAAACCTTTTTAACGGATTCTGATGATTATCGATTTCAGGTTCATACTCGTGTCATATCGGATACCATTAAGCCCACTCATTTATAATTTCTTATTTACATAAAGAAGCGTCCAAATTTATGTAAGTAAGAAATGATAAACTTATAGTTCGGTGATTTATAATTTATTTATTTAAATGAAGAGCGTTCACAATCTTTTAAATAAACAGATTATAAATCATCCTACTTAATAATTCCCGGTGCAATACGCGTACTCTCATAACCTTCAAGGTAGTTGACATGACGATGCATGTGCTCTACTGAGTATTGGACGAGTGATTTAAAACTCGTCTTTAAAAGCTGGGAGTAAAAACTGCCAGGCGAGATCCACATAGAGTTCAAGATAATTAATGAGTACTCGGTTAGAGTAAATAAGGTAAAGATCTCTATAAACAAATCAGTATAGTGATTACCATATCGATCCTCCTATTACAAGTCCCGCCTATACAAGACTTGCAATATTTAGATTCGTACACAATCCCGTGTAAACAGAACTGTGACGGCTTTGTTAACATAGCAATTATCATATCAATCCTCATATTACAAGTCCCGCCTATACAAGACTTGTAATACTTAAATTCATACTTAATTCCATGTAACAAAATTATAACGGCTTTCGCGTAATACGATATTATATAAAGTTATGAAGAAAATAATATTCTTAGAGACCATTGTTTAACTTACAATGTCTGAGAACAAAATGAGACCATTGTGCAACTCACAATGTCTGAGGTATAATTGAGACCATTGTGCAACTCACAATGTCTTAAGAAACGCTCCGGTATTTATATAAATAACTCTTATATAAATAAGCGTACGATATACGCGAAAGGAAAGCAAGCATATATATATCATATATATGTATGCCACGTAAGCACTCAATGCAGCACGTAATGAAAGCACATAAGCAAGTAGCGTGTATGCACTTTGAAAATGTTTGTTGTGATGCAATTATTTGTGAAAACGGTTATAGTCTAGGGTAAAATATGCAACCTAGTTCTCTATAACCATTGCTCTGATACCAATCTGTAACACCCCCAAAATCACTTACAACGCAGCGGAATACCAATGGGGTGTTACTTCGTAATACACAGCAATAGATACAAGAGAAACGACCTCTAGGTGTCGTTTTGAATTATAACATTTGTTAATTCATAAAAATCTGGAATTTAATTAATACATTTGCGGGCCCCATAAATTTGCTTCACAATGAAAGCTTGAAATGTAAGACTCCAATGCACATCAAATAGTCCAAGCATCTAATTCACCTGAGAAAAACATGCTTAAAAGTGTCAACATTAAAGTTGGTGAGTTCATAGATTAGTTTAAATATGAATGTAATCCACTGTATATCACAGTACCATGTAAAAATCTCAAAGATTTATAAAGAATGCATAACACATTTTATGAACAAAATTGAGTCACTATATAAATTCTGTGACATTTCCCGCACTATACAAATTTCCGTGCCTGCACTATATAAACTTCGTGCCATGTTGGGGAGGCCCGAAGGTCCCAACAATATAATCCGACATGTTATAACGTTCGTTCCCAGTGATAGCTAGTCACCCGAACGGGGGTTGTCAATCCCGAATAGATCTATAATGTTCGTTTACCAAGTGATCGCTAATCACCCGAACAGGGATCCACATCCGAATAGATCTATTTCATAACATTCGCGCTCACCCTCCAAGTGATTTACAGTTCATGACGCTGTGACGTAGACTTGTATGTACCCTAATTTGGGCAGTGATACAATTACTTGCGTATATATACTCCCGTTACCGGTGTCCCCTCCAAGAACACCCGGGCAGTAATGTAAAAATATGTACTCCCGTTACCGGTGTCCCCTCCAAGAACACCCGGGCAGAAATTTTATTGTTATCAGTTCAATCAGCATAAGCTAATCCGAAATTATTTCAAATGTAAAGTATGCATTTGTGACCAAAAATGAAGTCAAATAATGTATCCCATAGCGAACTATGCAAATAAGTATGTAAACCAATTCGTAAACAATCCTGTAAATGCATTTGTAAACAAGCATGTTCTCACCCCGAATATATGTGAAACCAGTAAAACATGGGGCTATAAACTCACAAAATCCTTTAAAAACAATCACATTGTTATAAGATAACCAAATATAAGATTTTGTAGACAAGCATGTATCCCCCTCGCGGGTTATAAAACATTCAAAAGATTGAAAAGCGAGGCTATGAACTCACCTTGATTAAAGACCACGATCAATTAATCCAATTAAATCACAACTGAATCTGCAACGATCTCGACCACGACCTATAATTATGTCGTTCGATTATAATACACGTATTAAATACGATCAACGATGCGTACATCGTTACCACAAAATCATACATATTTTTATATGTATGCAGTCATATATACATGTGATGAGAAATCCACTTGCGCGTCTTTAAACCTTAACCCTTAGTATATTTCTTGAATATATATTATTTTCCGTCCAATCCTAACTTATCTCAATTTCTAAAGCTGATAAGCCTCGCGGCAAAGTAAAATGCCATTACGAACAACTTTCGTGTTTCGCCGGAAGGCTGAAACGGACTCGAAAGTGATCAAATCATTTAATTAATAAATCTGTCATTTTTAATATTTATTAAAAATAACCTATTTTATAACTAAAGTGTATATTCTGATTTCGATCCAGTTTCTTCGTTATTGGGAGTTAAAAGTCCCGTTTTATGTCTAAACATCCGGAAAAATATAATTTGTTATCTTTTGTAAACCAAAGTATAATTTATCAACATCTCGATTCCCGAATCTTATGTTCGATTTTCTGTTTTATATTATCTGTTTCATAAAGGCACTAAAGTCCATTTTTATCAAGTCTCGTCTCAACAATATGTCCAATATCCCCCCCCCCCCCTCTCCCCCCCCCCCCCCCCCCCCCCCCTTTCCCCCCTTATACATTATATATCAGTCTCGTTTCAATATTTATATCGTATTTTACTTAGACCGCGCAATTTAATATTTTTCATCACATTATATATATATCGATTAAATGAAACAATTTATATATTTTCGCGTTAATTAAACTCACTTTATTTCGGTGACAACGCACTCAAACGCGACGCACCCCGGCTGATGGACAGCCAAACGCACCCTTGTGCGTGGCTGTTAAGCCAAACGCACCCTAGTCTTGTGTATAATAAAACCAAGCACACTCTGGTTCGTTTTCTACTACACCAAACGCAGCCAAGCTTGCTGCTGGCCCGAAACCCAAACCAACCCAAACACGCCCTTCGACCCAAACAGCCCTTTCGGCTGTTAAACCCTCAACCAAACGCCCCTTTTGCGGGCTGTCACAGCCAAACGCACCCGCGGCTGTGACAATCAAACGCACCCTTTACGGGGTATAAACCCCGAACCCAACGCACCCTTTTTGTTGTAGAACTAAACCCTTGTTGCTATAACTTAAACCAAACGCACCCTAGGGCTGAGACCAAACCCATGCCCGACTCACTTCCCTGGCTGTTAACCCAACCCCGACTCACCCTTTGGTTGTGTCACGAACCCAACGCACCCGGTTGGTTCGTGACAGCCCAAAACGCACCCTGTTGGTGGTGGTATCAAACCAAAACGCACCCTTTCAGGTGGCCGAGCAACCCAACGCACTCGGTGGGTTTGAGACCCAAACCGGACGCACCCTTGTTGTTTTAATACAAACCAATAAGCCCCTATTCGTTGTGTTTTATATACCGACAACAAACGCACCCATAGTGGTTGTTAAACATAGCAAACAATCATCCCTTTGGCTGTTTAACAACTCAAAGCACCCCTCGATTGGTGCAAAACTACAACCCAACGCACCCATGCCGGCTGAGACCCCGGCTGTGACACGAACCAAACAACCCTTGTCTGTTGCTAACCAACCACGCGCACCCCTTTTTATTGTTGACAAAACCACTAACCACACGCACCCATTGAGTAATTAATATAGTAAACCAAACGGACCCTTCTCCGGGTTGATATATAAAAACAAACCACACGCAAACCAAACAATGGTTGCTGTGAAGGGGGCGGTGGAGAGGAGGTGAGAGAGGTGGTGAAGCAGACGATGGTGGTATTGTGGTTTTGCTGGGGCTGTTGGAGAGGTGGCACGTGGCCGCGAGTGGTAGTGGGGATCAAGTACATCGGCCCACGAGGAGCCTTTTTGGTCTTGCCGGAAAAATCCCGCCGGAAAAGTTTTCCGGCGGTGATGGGTGGTGGCCGGCGGTGGGGAGACCTCGCCGAGAAGAATTGAGAGGAGAGAGTATAAATTTTTTTTATGTGTGTGAAAAAGAGAGGAAGGAAAAATAAGTTATATAAAGTTTTAATATATATATATAATATAAAATGAAAACGTTATAAAAAGTTGGGGGTTAAAAAGTGTAACATTTTTATTATACTTTTTGATAAAAGTGGTTCGTAGTAAGACCATTTGAGCGACTTAACGGATGATTCAAATCTCGAAACTTGCGCCATTGTTTTTCAAATCATTTTTCCGATAAAAATGAGTATTTATTTGATAATATTTCATAAATATTTTATAACATTTTATAAAATATTTGTTATTCATTTTGTGAACCGTGGTTACACCCTTGTGTCAAAAAAAAAATGGAATTCAACACGAATCTTCCGCGTTTTCAAAAACGCTAAGAAGAAGATGAATAATTTATTTAAATATTTTATATTAAATAAATCCTGCTAACTAAAACAAATTTAATTGGTTTTTGGTGTGTCCGGCGTTGTATATTTATCGAATAATGTTTTGCTGGTGCTGTATGAAAGCCACCATTTCTCTCGCATCGTTTCTAGGTCTCTAGGGCAAGAACAAAAACGTTGACAGAATATCATTTCAACATCAAATTGCTTTTTACGAGTTCCGATCGTGAAAACGTGATTTAGAATGATCGATCTTATAGGTCATAGCCCCCCAAAAATAACCTCCAAAAAACAGTCAAAATTACATCGTCATTCTAAATTCGAAATTCTCGGATGTAACACTCACATATCACCCTCATCCATCCTCACACTAGTATCTTATTGTGTTTTTCAAACAAGCTCAGCATAAACATACATCATCCTTTTACTTTATGAATAGTATTTCTTAGAATTGCTAGTTCATTTTACTAACCAAGAGATTTTAACGCCATATGTCTAAGCTCTTTAGTGGTATCTTGTAGTATAAATTAATTACATCATCATCCTTAAAACCTAAGCTACATAATACCGAGTTTAAAAGATCAATCCTAAAATCTACATTATTAACCATGTCTACACAAGCAAACTCACCATCAACACACTGTTTATTAGGAGAATTAGTGAACCTTCGAGCATAATTAAACTTTGATGAAAAGAGACCTTGTAATTATTCAGTCCAACATTGAAAAAATAACATAACAATACTACATTGCTTGTAAAAGAACAATATTTGGAAAAAAAGGAAATAAGGATTTAGGGAAATCACCATAAACATGAAGATAAAAGGCTTCTCCTTCAGGCATAATGTACCATTCTTCAATATTATTACCCAAGGTAAATCGTTGCATATTTTTTAGGGAGGTAAGTGGAACTACAAAAGAATTTTGGGGATGAAAAAACGAAGTTAGGGTTTTAAGTGTTTGGGAATGAGTTGACTTTAACTTCGGGTATTAGTTTTCAAGTAGTGGGCTAATTAAATAATCCAACCCACTATCTAATATTAAATGGGTAAAATGTAAAAAGACACTTGTACCCCCTCATGAACAACACGTTATTTTGAAAACTAACAAAAACTAACTTCGTTAGTAGTCAGGGAGGGTAAGTGCAACAAAGGTTTCTCCACAGGGAGGCCGCCTGCAATTTCGCATACATGGAGACCAATGGTGCAATATGAGCAAACTACAAGGAGCATATTTCCAATTTATTCTTTGGATAATGTTGAATATTGAAATTTTCAATACAAATAAATTGTTAATATATTTTTTGATCCTTAAAAACCCAGTTGAAAGATATATAGCTTCATTTTTATATTAGGCTAAAAGAAGTGGTATGATATCACTCACCTTTCACAACAGCACTACCTTAGTTTTCCCTCTTCTCTCACTCTCGCTCACTCACACTCACTCGCCCTTACTTTTCACCTGTTTGGGTCACCACTCACTCACCACTAAAATATTAATTTATACAAAATATACCCCACTAAATAACCCCCACACACTCACAAACAAAATAAAAAACAATAAAACACAAGAGAGGCCCATTTTTTTCCACACTCACGTATGATGAGTATCTTACTATTTCATCCTATTTTTTGGCCAAGTCACGAGTAAGTAATAATGGTGTTTTTTGATGTCATGGGTGAGGTGACAACTCACGAAGTAGATGTCACACCCACTCCAGATAGTCTTAGGTAAACTATGTTACTTTACAAATTTGCACAATATTTCAATTCATATTAATAATTAATGCTCCATAAAAATCAAGGTTACAAAAATCACGAATTGTTGTCAGGCGGTTGACCTCCTTATAGCTTGTAATCGGTTTAGGTGAGATTAATTGATGATTAATCATAATGGCATCTCTGGCAACTCTTGGGTATTACCGACGAGTTTAGGTATTTTCCACAAGTTTTTGGTATTTTTAGCAAGATTTAAAAAAACAATTAACAATAGATATAACATATACTATAAGTGATTAAAACAAGTTTACGGTGAGTTTTGAGTTTTTTTGACAAGATTTGGAGATTTCTGACAATTTGACTACGATTGACCTATTTGTTCGACCGATTTACACAAATCAGCAAGGTTGATGACTCAGTTGCGCATAGATGGCGATTAAGTGGCATTGTAGCCCTCTTTTTTCTGCAACACTGATAGAAATAAATGTAGAGCTATCTCTGTTATGCCCTGGGCAGCGGACATCGAAATAAGGAAAAGAGTGAAGTGTTATGTCCAATGTAGCGGAAGGCAGAAAAGGAAAAAGGTTATTGGTCGTGGCAGTGAAAAGTGGTTTGTGATGGGTTAGGATGACCATCATACATATCTATTGTCTAGGATATATGTTTAGGAAGGTAATAATAGCCATAATAGGCCCATGACCCATTTAGCTATTATAAATACTCGTACTCTTTTGTATTAATCAATCAATCAAGTTAAAAGATCAAAATATCTCTAGTTCTTCTCTCTATCTTCTTGAGGAGCTTGCACATGCTTGAAGTGGTGCTAGTATCTTGATACTTTCCGCAAGGATCGTATCAACTAGTGCTTTCTTTGAGGGATCTCGTTGAGAGGGTTTCGATTTAAAGTTCTAAATAAAACTGTTCTCCGAGTTACGATTCATGGCATCGAACGACAGTGATCCGGACGCAGAATACGCACTATATAGGCTCTTATAAAGGGGTACGATGGCCGAATACTAGAATGAGTTTGAGATGATTATAAGTCGAGTAATGAGGAAATCTGAATCTTTACTTACAACGATTTATATCTTTGGACTTAAAGTGGCCTTATTAATAGAACTTTTGGGGGCAAGGCCTACAACTTTAGGAGAAGCCTTTTCCTTAGCCCGTTTATTCGAGGCTCGCGTCGAGGCAACTACGCATAAAGAGAAGGCAACTACAGAGAAAGAGGACACCATTAATGAGACAACATATACCCTTACGTCATTGCAAAGTAGAGTAGCTTCACTTGAGGCTAAAGGGTCCTTAGATGCTAGTGAAGACCCCAATTTTAGGATCCAAGAAAAGGCAGTTAAACATGTGAGAGCATTAAATGTTGCACCGCTTGAAATGGTCTTTGCAGGCCTGTTGATGAGGTTCGTAGTAAGTTTGCCGAATTCGGCATATTCTCCGTTCGGCATATTCTCCGTATCACCTTGAGGGCAAGGTAAATTTTGAAGGAGTAGGGAATGTTACACCTTGGGCAGCGGATATCGAAAGAAGGAAAATAGTGAAGTGTTATGTTCAAGGTAGCGGAAAAGGAAAAAAAGGTTATTGGTCATGGCAGCGGAAGGTGGTTCGTGATGAGTTGGGATGACCATCATACTTATCTATTGTCTAGGATATGTGTTTAGGAAGGTCATAATAGGCTCATAGCCCATTTAACTATTATAAATACTCGTTGTACTCTTTTGCATAAATCAATCAATCAAGTTAAAAGATCAAAACATCTCTAGTTCTTCTCTCTATCTTCTTAAGGAGCTTGCACACGCTTAAAGTTGTGCTATTATCCCGATACTATCCTCAAGGGTCGTATCAATTTCCAAAAAACCTAAACTTAAAAAATAATACGAAGTTATGATAACTTTTTATTTTTAGATACCATTTTTTTGCCCGCGTGATCTACAAAATAAAGTCATGAAACTATTTTTTAGCAAATAACATATGCAACATTTGATTATTAAACCTTAGAAAACGTTGTTAACCACTTAAAAAATCATTTTTTTACTGTTTCATGGCACGAGCAACTTGCTAGAATCAATAACAAGTAAACATGCTATAAGTTACGATATTAACTAATATTAAACAAGAAGGTAGTATTATTTTTATAGTAGAAATGATCGTTACTTTAAAAAAAAGGGTCATATGTTCGAAACAAAACTTCACTTACATTTTCAATAGTGCTTTATAGGCTCATAACTTGCCTCCATTTTGCCTCCACTACAAAATAAAAGTCATTTACTTACTAAAGGTTTTGCTTAAAACACTCACCTAAACCATTTATAACATTTGGTGACTAATGGCTATTAAAGATAAAAGTAAGCAAAAAAGTTATGTACTTTTAAGAAAGAAAGTTGGGGTATATAATTTTTCTAATGACCATTTTGCTTATTAAATATAGTGTAAGAAGAGACTGTTAGTGATCCTTTTATTACTTACTCTTTTCTCATTTCTAATTAGCTATTTTGTTAACTCCTACTAAAGAGAAAAGAGTAAGTAATAAAGGGATCACTAAAAGTCTATTCTTACACTATATTTAGTAAGCAAAAGGGTCATTAGAAAAATTATATACCCGACTTTCTTTTTTAAAAAGTACATAACTTTTTTGCTTACTTTTATCTTTAATAAGCATTAGTCACCAAATGTTACAAATGGTTTAGGTGACTGTTTGCCTCATTAGTAAGCAAAACCTTTAGTAAGTAAATGACTTTTATTTTGTAGTGCTCACAAGTCTTTAAAACTCCCATAATACTTTCCCTTTTTAATCTAGGTTTTTTTATAGCAATAATAATGCTAAAGTAATTTGGTAAAATATATTTTGAGACATTTATATTTTCCACTTTTTAGTTCTATCTTATTTTATTACCATAATTATTATTTTGTTGTATAAATTAGAGGCAAAAGTTCATTTGCATACTAGTTTCTACCCGCATACCAAGGGACAAATCCTCACCATCCATTTGGGTTTGATCTAATGGTGGGGATTAATCTAAGATTTAAACTTAATAAACCTAATTTTCTGCCACTATATAAAGTCTTTTTTTTTATTTCTTTCATTTATTTTCCTCACTTTTTCTCACAGTTAGTGTGTGTTTTCTCTCTAACCGTTTACCCTTTTCCCTCCATCAATCGGTTACACCGATCTTCATCATTTTTTTCCGATCATCATTAATCGATTATTATCATCATCTTTAATCATTCATTTAATTATCATCATACTGAATCGATCATTATCATCATCATCATCAATCATCCATAATTGCGTATGGCTGTTTTCAATTTGAATCAACCTGCAAATTCAGTTTGAGAAGAAGATGATGTAGTTGCTAGCATTTCAATTAATACTAGATTTGATTCATATGTTGTATCTGTTAGCAGTTCGATTAATACTCGATGTGATTCGTTTGCTTCTCATGATGATAATGCAATCTATGAGTAAATTGCTTATTTTAGTGTAATATTGCTTATTTTATAGTTTAATTTATTGATTAGCTGTTCATTATAGTTTAATATTGCTTATTAATTAAGCTGTTAGTGTAATTAATTTTTAACATGTTGATTTTGCTTTAAACAGCTTGTTATTTTGTCTTATTTTTGCTTATTTTGTGTTATTTTTGTTTATTTTGTAGTATTATTTTGCTTATTAGTTAATCTGCTTATTAATTAACTTCATATGCGTAATATCACTTGTGATATCTTTGTTATTTTGATAGTTTTTGATGTTTACTTTGTTATTTATCTTTGGTGACATATCATACATAGTAGTATCTCTATTTATTATCTCTGGTGATATATCATATATATTACTGTTTTTAGGGGCAATTGCATATATCCCCATTAAAAATTACATATTTGCATATATAATCAAAACATGTTTAACTTGCATTGAACATCATGTATTGAAAACTTGTATTTAGGGTATATATTCAAATATTCAAGTTTTATTGGGTATAAATTCAATTCTCCCTATAAATTAAAA
>BQNB010101610.1:1585-22191 GCA_026074375.1 Tanacetum coccineum | reverse complement strand
GTAAACGCGTATCGAACTAAAATAAATAGTGATCATTAATATAGTCGTACAATGACACGAAAATGAGAAATGTTACACTCTGAGGGCTCATCCTCATCGTCTCCGTCATCTCCTCCATTAGCAGGATAGTCAACAGGATCCTCCTCGGGGTCCTCATCGTCATCCTCCTTCGGGTCCGCCTAAGGATCGGACTCCATGACATAGTCAAGTGACTGAGCAGTGGGTGATGCATCCTCAGCATCTGGATGATCCTCAGCAACAATCTTATCATCAGTATGCTCTGGGCCTGGAACATAATCTGGCGAAGGTGGTGCTTGCTTTGGCTCCTCAGGGCCAGGCACGTGATATGGAGTGGGTAGGGCCTGAAGAGCGGCCTCCACGTATGGGTCCTCTGGCATCCAAGGCAGCTCAAGGGTACTGCTGTTATCCAATCAGCTCTCGATGATCCTATGTCTAATAAACCCTCAAATGGGCTGGAAACCTCCGTGTATGTAACCCCCGATTCATCCGAATCTGACATGACTGAATCTGAAAATTTCAAAAATAGCTTATATTAGTATTTAATATAAGGACTCTTAATAGCAATATAACATTATATCATAACATGTAAACACAAATTATGAATGCATCTAGTCCAACCAACTAATGCAACAAGTAGTGTATGCATGAATGTATGCACATATGTATGTCCCCTTGTCCTCTTATGTGAGTTCCACCAAGTTAGTGCACTGTTTAACAGTGTGCAAGTAGCATACTTAACTTGGGACTTCTCTGGGAAGTTGCTGATATGGAATGTAACACCCCCAAATTGGGTCGCAGCGGAATAAGGGTCTGGGGCGTGTTACTTCATAGATCAATAACACAAGATGTATATAGAACGACCAAAAAGTCATTTAAAACTGATATATTGGATTTAACAAAGTATTTGTTACATAAGCCGAAGCTTCACTTGTCCACTTGTTCAAAATACAAAGATTTCTAGCCCATAACAGTTATACAAAATGTAATGTGACAAAATCTTTAATGCATGATATCCAAATCAAAAGGTCAACAATAATATTGGTGAATTCATAGGTTTGATAAATCATATATTGTAGGACCACAAGATTTCCCAAGTGTATGATAATGCAACAGATGCAGACATCATATAAATGTAATTACGTTGCTCTAAGCTCATGACACTAAAGCTTGACGTGTATGAATACCAAATTAATGGCCTACATTGCCCGTGGTGATGATTCAACCCTCAACATCCTATATCGACAGTGGTATACGTTCTCGTTGTCCAGTGAGAAGCTAAGTCAACGAACTGGGGTTTGTCAAACCAATAGATCTATTTAATAACATTCGCCTCTCACAATCCCAAATTGACAGTTCAGACAATGGTCTCCAGATATGGGTTATCGCTACATAGGCAACACGTAAACATAACATGAATACATAACCACTTGTGTCCAATTGGTAAAGCATTGCATGTATTTCACCCCAAAAATTTATAAAACAAAAACATGTAAAAAAAAAAAAAAACGAGGGGCAATGAAACTCACCTTGAGTGAGTAATGCCAAGTATATCACAAATAACGCGTCACGCGAATCGATCAAATGCAACCTAATTAAATTAAGGTCGTATAAGCACTAATTACATTAAGTACTCCTACCATGCATATGTCTATATAGCTAATCACCATCTAAATGTTTGAGTGAAAACATGTTTATAAAATAAAAACGTTTATAAACATACTCTTGGTAAAATCGTCATAACTTTCACGTTTCTAATCCGTTTCTTGCGTTTCTTATGCCCATCTTTTCGTATTAAGACGGGTTATCGATATTAGATAATTTTATAAATTTGATCACCTGATGAACAGTAATTTTTACTGTTCACACCAGACATGAGTTTTATTTAAATCGTATTTGTTGTCGTGAAACCCGTAAACGTCGTATTTTATTCGTTATAGCTCCGTTTTTAACGATTCTTTCGAGCACGATCACGTAATTGAAAGTTCTATAATTTTATGAGGTTTACAAAAATATAACTTTCTGTCATGAATAGTGTTTTTTACTTGTTGCAAATATTTATAAAATTATTTTTTAAAAACTTTTAATTACCGAAAACCCCGAATTCAAAACATACTTCGTTAAAAAATCGCAAATTGCGATCTTATCATTTTGGAATCCTAAAAATGGTTTATTAGTTAATAAAAATATCAAACTTGCGTTTGTATAAATTTTATCAAAGTTATTTTATAAAACTCCGTTTAATATTAGCGTATATACTCGTTTTGTTACGAAACTTTGTTCGTTATTAACCTTTTGACAAGTTCTTACCTTTTTCGGAATCGTCGTGAAATTGTATTATTCTTATAAAATATATTAAAAGTATACATATATCACGAATTATGACAGAATGTTTTCATGAATTTGACAAGTCCATGAGTTAACCCTTGTTCCATTATTACAACTTTGTATTTCACCACAAGTCTTACACTTTAGTATATTATTTATTTATATCATATAATATATATATTAGTCCATAGTCCATCAATGTTCCCTTTTTGTCCAACTTACCAAATCTTAATAATAACAAATAAGCCATAACTTTATATAATAAGTCAATTACCATAAGTTCCATATGTACCATTTTCCATATAAACCATATTTTTAGCATGTTATCTTATCATATAAATAACCTCATTTTAATGATCTTATAACCTCAACAACTCCATAATTAACCTGTAACTTGTCTTTTGTAATTTCTTTATCTTGAAACATAGTTATGAAACCATAAAACCCTAATTAACCACAATCATTTTTACACCAAAACACTTAATACAAAATTATTTCATCCTTTTATAGATATGATATGAAGTAATAACACACATATATAGTAAACCAAAAAATTGAACATTACAATGTGAAAACTTCATTTTTCAATGAAATAAAAACTTAAATGGGATTCAACTAAACAATATCTATAACATAAGCAAAACAATGAAAATTTACAATAATATAAAGAGATACTTGCAGACCTTAGGATGGTGAAGATGATGAGAAACAAATGCTAAACCCGAGTTTAGCCTTAAAATCCAAGCTTGCACTTAAGAAAACCCTTGTTTTCTTAATAAAAAACCTAGCTTCCTTTCACTTGATTAATACTTGGAAATGCTTAGCCAATGCTTGGAAATACCTTAGAATATCTTAGGATGGATGTGTATAGGTGTGTATGGGTTGTAGAAAATTTTGTATGGATTGTGTGTTGTGGTTGGTTTGTGCCGTGAGCTTAAGGAGAGAAAAAAGAGTGTTGGGAATTTTAGAATTCATGAAGGACTGACATGTGAAGATAAAAGGACTTAAATTTTACTGAGTTGCACAAGAAGGAAACAAACCAAGATATGCTAAAGAAAGAAACAAGATCAAGATTAATGTTGATTGAAATAACATTAATGTTAGAAGAGATTGATTGATTGTCAAACATTAATGTGATGATTTAATGTTAATTAATGATTAGCCCAAACATTATAGTGATGAATAAAGTAATTAATTATTTTCCTAATGTATTATGTTTTCTTGAGAAACAATAGGGACCAAATTTGTTACTTTCCACAAGAGTAAACTTTAATCCTCTAGTATATAAAGAGGGTATGGGTCTTAGTTTAGAAAACCTTTTCTTCACTCACATACACAGTGTATTTTACACACAATACCACACATTGTTGTATCTTCAAGGTGTAAACCCATACTAATTTTAGAGTGATCGTAATTTTATAAATTTGAGGCTTGATTTTGTTGTACTTATAATATATAAAGACTAGTTACCGCATAGTCCCTTTGTATTAATCATTGCTTCAAAGATCATCGATAATTTTCATCTCAACAAGTGGTATCTAGCCTTCGTTGATAAGCTGTTGATTGAGAAGAACACATTTCTACACATTTGGTGGTAGTGAAGAAGAAATGGCGTGCATGAACTTACAGGTACAAAACTGTCCTCTTGGTTGTGAGTCTAAAATTAATGATCTTAACAAACTTAATGATAATCTTGGATAGACCTTTATAATGATTGTATATAAAGTTCAAGCATAACAGAATGCTGTTAAAACGTTTGAATATTTTTTAATCACAAGAGCATGTAACAAATAATACAGTTAGCCTATGAGGAAAGATTAGGGTGTTATGCAAATGAGATTGGAAAATTACTCAAATGATTATGGTCTAATGAGTTAAAATATTCTGAAAAAATCAATGCTGAGATAAAAATGGAAAAACAAGATTTGCAAGCTAAATTAGATAATTCTTTGTCCAGGTTTAATAAATGGAAAGAATCTTCTAAAAACTTAGCTAAAAAGATATATAATTCTATAATTGTGAAATCAAACTAGGTTGGATACAAGTATTATACAAGGGCCAAATGAAATTTATTAACCTGAAATGCAAAGTATTTTGATCAAGAAGAAGCGGATGAAAAAACACTTTATTATCAAGAACAAGTTAGGTTTTGGTCCAAGACGGAGGAATGAGTTTTGTTTCCCCCCACCCTCACTGTGAATTTTCATGCCTTCCTCAAACCAACCTGACATTGATGAATAAAAAATGACATATGGTAAAAAGTCTTGTGAGTCCATTCCTGCTGAAGAGTCTTTGCCTAAACCTGCTGTTATTGAACCTAAAACAAGTGAAAATGTCGTGTGTAAGTCTAAGTTAAGTGCTGAATCACCTGAGTTTATTCCTCAATCTGTTTGTTCTAAAAAAGAAAAATGTTAAGAAAACAGATAAAACTTAGGAAAAACAAAAGACCACCTAGAGGAAAACAAACAAGAAGGATGAATGTATGATGAATCAAAAGTTAGTAGATAATTTTGAGTTCAAAATAAAGCTGCTATGTTTATGTGAGTTTTGATCACTTGCAGCACACCTGTAAACATAAGAAAAAGATGAATAAACAAGAACAGGTTAAACCAATATGGAATAAGTCAAGACATGTGAATCACCAGAACTTGTTCAAAAACGCCTTTCATAAGAAAACAGTCTAATTACAACGATGTATTAACAAGAATGTTAAGGTACAAGATATGATTCACCAAAAACAAAAACAAAGTGAATCCGGTTAGGCCTTAGCAAGTGGGGTTTGGAAACCGAAACAAGTTGTTTTAGAACATGTTATCCAAATCGTCTAGAGCATCAAAAAGTTTTACCAGATATGAGTTATTTGATGTCTATGGAAGATTCAAGTCGGTTCTGGCTTGGGACTTCCAAAAGCACTAATCCTTTCTTGTAAAAAAAAAAAAAAGCTACACTTGAGGGGAGGCTAAATACCAGTTTGAGGGGAGGCTTTAATAAGAATAGGTATTGTTTCTATTTGAGAAGGTTTGGGTGTAGCTAACCCCCACACAACAAATGGTCATCATTCACCATGCCTAACAAGCATAAGAACTGCATATTCCAAGAGCAACTGCTTCTTGGTAAAGACCTTTCAAATCCGGTTGAAGGTTTGCCAGGTTACCAAAACTGGATGGTATTCATGTTCCATGTTCCTGTTTGGAATGAAAAATGGCTAGTCCAAGAGGGTACGCAGCTTGGTAAAGACCTTTCAAATCGTTGATGGTTGCCAGGTTTACCAAAACTGGATGGTATTCATCTTCCCATGTTCCTGTTGAATAAAAATGGCTAGTCCACGAGGTACGGCTCATGGTAAAGACTTTCTCAAATCCGTTGATAGTTTGACAATAGCAAAAAAAAGTATGGTTATCGACTCACCAAAATACTCTGTGTTAATGAAGAGTTGGCTAGTCCCATAGCATACGGCTGCATGAAAAAGACTTTCTCATAATCCGATGATAGCTGTAAGTTTGCTAAAAAACCTAAGGCATTCACCATCATGTTCCTTCGTAACAAAGGTGGCTAGTCAAGAGGAGTACGACTCTTGGTAAAGATATCATCAATCCGTTATGTTTGTAGTTTGCCAAAAACTATACCTTCAAGATTCACTTACGAGTAATGAGGATAGTTTATACTTAATTGAATTGATGATTCGATGTACCTCATTGCTAATCATGGTCCTTTAGAAAGAGGACAAGCATTGGACATTGAAGTGTTTGGATATATCCTCCTGGTGCTCAAGCTGAAACGCGATGGAAACTTGAAGAAAAGGAGTCACCATTCCCAAAGTTTAGGGGAGTATTGTTGGGAATTTTAGAATTCATGAAGGACTGACATGTGAAAGATAAAGGACTTAAATTTTACGAGTTGCACAAGAAGGAAACAAGACCAAGATATGCTAAAGAAGGAAACAAGACCAAGATTAATGTTGGATTTGAAAATAACTATTAATGTTGAAGATAAAAGATTAGTCAAACTTAACGTGATGATAATGTTAATTTAATTGTTAGTCGTAACAATAATGTGATATTAATTTAATTATTAATTAGCAAACAATAAATGTATGATAAATGTAATTAATTAGTTTCCTAAATAGTAATATGTTTTCAAGTGACACAATAGGGACAAAGTATGATACTTTCACAAGTGTAAACCTAATCCCACTTACGTATATAAAAGGGGATAGAGGGTCATAGTTTAGAACACCTTTTCTTCACTCACATACACACGTGTAGTTTACACACAATTCCACCATTGTAGAGCTTCAAGGTTTGAAAAACCCCATCACAATTTTAGAGTGATCGTAATTATATACTTGAGGCTTGTTTGTGTGTTCTTATAAGATTTAAAGACTAGTTTCCGCATAGTCTTTGTATTGATCATTGCTCAAAGATCAACGATAATTTCATCTCAACAATAGAGAGGTTTTTGTGAAATATCACTAAGTGTTTGTTCTCTATTGTTACTATCTAGTAACTTGCATGTATATAAGAGTTTATTTTTTTTTTTTTACATTTTTTTTTTTTTTTTTCTTCTCAATGTCAAGTAGTCAAGAAAACATTCAACAAACATAGTGAGGGTTTTGTGGAGTCTTGCTTATGTTTTATGAGTCAAAGAAACAAAGTACGCAATTTAATTGCAAGGATGTAATCCCTTTGACCAAAGTGTGCAAAAATTGTATTTTCACTATCATACATATTTGATGTATGCCGTATGAATTGGAAGAGGGAGGAGTTATATGTTTTTTTTTTCTTAGCTAGCTTACTTGCATGAATTTATACTAGTTACAACTTGTATAAATTACATAAAGATGTGTTTACTTGCAATTACTTGCATATTGTTTCATTTCTAGTGTAAAAAGTGTAAGCATCATTTATTTAGCTAAATTTTAAATAATCTTTAGCTATTGGGTACAATCGAGGGTATTTGTTGAAGCGTTAATAAATTAACGTGCTTCCGGTTACGCTTAAACGTACATTTATCGATAAACTTATTTAACTTACGTAACCAATAAAATAAATGAACGAAAACCATAATAAATCATTAAAAAAATTATATAACATATGATTGATTGAACTTTATATGGTTTGATGCCCGGTTACATTAAACGATAATAAATGCTACGCTATAAAACCTAAACGTTTAATGATTTAAAAGTAAACACGTACAATACAAAAGGTACATTGCGGATTTATCGACGTCGTCAATGACTTGAAAGCACAGGGTGTTATAGTTGAACACAATTTTTCAAGAATTTCTCACTGACGATTCATAATCTTTCATAATAGGAGTGTTCAACACTCCCCCCCCAATCTTTCAAGGGGGAGTTATTCGAAAAACAACAGTTTAATGAGTATTGGATACATCACTCACGACATTTCTTATGAAATTCAAACCATTCCAAAAAGTCCTTAATAACAACAAGAATAATAATGACAAATCAATATAATAATAGTTATAAGATACAAAGTGTTCGAACCACAATTTTTATATTCATTTTACAACTTGGTATCATTGTTTTTGGTGTCAAACATATGTAAAATTGAGGGGAGCAAGTTAATGTTCCATGTAATTCATGCTAAGTAAAAGTTTTCCCCATGGTATTTCAAGACAAATTTTAATCACACAGTATTTCAAAATCTAAGTGACTTAGAATTTAAAAAGGGGAGAAATGTAATTAAAATGTGATCTAAAAGAACTCAAAGACTACTTCAAAAACGGTTTCATTGTCAGATCTCATACCCTACAACATCTTATTTCACGACGATTCTGAAGTCATAAGGTGGTAAGGTTAGGTATTTGTCCTATGATCCAACTAGAACTGGAGGGATCTACCCAAGGACACTCCATAGTTTAGAAAATGCATTTCCTTAGGTATGAATTGGATATGAAATGTGTATAAGGGAAGAATGACGACTAAAACTGAGCTACACTGGAACAATCACCGAACAAGGTGTTAGTAAATAGACGTCTGTGGTAATGCATTGAAGGGGTTGAAGAAATTAAAAGGAAATATGGATAAAGGTGTGAAAAGAAAGAAGCCTCTACACAACATAGCGCGAAACCGGGTCCAATACATATGCTGTCAGAATCAACAATGTTGATGCTGATATTGAAGACGTCACATCAATGGACCCAGTGATGCAATTTGGCCCCAACCAACACCCTCCCCAGCCATCGAGTTTCACTCAAAAAAAACTTGTCTCAATTGTCACGTGAGATACACTCGACTACTATTGACTTTCTCACTCCTGAGTTAGTTAATATCAATAGGTGGCACCTGCTCCATCCTCCGATTACAAAAACCAAATGCACTAATCGAGCTAGAGCCAAGAGATCATCAAATAAATCTCATTAGGATACATACCATAGACAAACACTTGTTGAACATCAATAATTGCACAAGCTGTAACAAGAGTCCTACGCATATCCATTAGATCTGCCAAAACATTCATAGTGATACTCCCTTTAGTATACACAATGACGAATGGAAAACCTTCATGACATCATCAACAGCACTGCGGTAAGGTGACTTTCAAAATTCTATACGAATCAAGCTTGTGTCAACTGGATAACGATAAAGGTCCAGTAACTGAATTGACGACAAAAATCAAAAGAAAGTATACTATCTGATTCACTCTTACCGTGTTGTCGCTTTGAGACTTCCGGTAATGAAACTAGCATGCATGGCAAATCCTAAATTACATCTGTGTTAGAAGACCCTACGCTTTTGAGCTGGAAACCCTGTCAATGAGATTCTTTGAATCTACCTGATCACAGGTACAGTATTTATACTGTAAAACGGTCCTACAGAACCGGAGGATAAATCAACCAAATCCGGACGAATGCACAAAGCCTATTCGATCACCGCTTTATTGCAAACTATTTTAATTTCAGGATACATAATGATGGAGAATGGTGATGCCTCATTCTACTGAAGTCGGATTCATTACCACAAGCTCATTCTCAAACAACAATACATTCCCATAGCAACAAGATTCAGAATCATGAAAAAACATAGAATTAAAGACCAAGACTTCCGCACAAACTCGATATACCAAGATCTTCCTTGCAAAGATATCAATTCATTAAGGAGATTGTATAGCAACCTTCAGATAATGCAAAGTATGAGTATGTTGGTCAAGACACAAGAATCGCAAGGGTGGCAAATGAACAAGACAAGCAAGGAAAGATATAAAGATCACGACATAAAGACGAAGTCTAAAGACAATGACAAAGGCTCAAGATCAAAGATCACAAAGCATTAAGGAACAAGCCTACAACGTAGACAGAGACAAGACCACAAGATCATAACGACAATAGCAATCTCATAGAACACACGAGGAGTTCCACAATTAACTCACGTCGAGGGGAGATTGTTAGCCTCAAAATATTAGTCGAACAATGACGTTCGATCAATAATTAAATAGTCTCGGTCCTAAATTAATATACGATGTATAAGACTAGACGGGTAAACGGGCTCTTATTTGTAATCTAATCGGTCACGTGTATCGGGCGAAAGCCCAAGTAAACCCAAGCCCGGTCCGTAGAATCACTAAAGGCATGCAAGTCTTTTAGTCTTAGCTATAAATACCCCTCTCCAAGGAAGGAGAGGGTGTTGGTTCATTTTGTAAGAATTTCATTTTGCAAGTTAATCATCCAACTCTCATTCTCTCTCACTTTCTCTCTCTAAACTTCTTCCATTTTCCTTCTCTTTTCTACTTGAATTCGAGCAACATATAATGAAGTGAAGTGATTAAGGCGGTACCGACCTAACTGTAGAAGTCCATTGATGAAAGAGCCAAACTTCAACAGAGTATGACAAACCGGATGAATGACAGACAGATGCACTTAAAAGAGAAAAAGAAGTTGCAGATTTAAGAAGTTCAGTCAAACACCATTCATGAATTGAAAGTTGATTCAGTCGTCATGGAAAACACTTGCTCTGGGAAAGAAAACGGCAATTCAGAGACTGCTTCTAGCAAAACAATAAAGGAAATCAACTTAGATTCTGCAACAAAAGATGTACATGTAATCAAATACAAGATGTCAAAAGCAAAAGAGAGATGCATGACATATTTTCGATCACTTCATTCTCACCTTCAAGTTCTTTTAAAAGAAGACTTAAAAGGCACTCGTATCGAACATGGATTCAAACGGACATTCATGTCACTCTTTGGTCAAGATGCTGATACTTTTACAAGTACGATGCTCCTCAACGTAGATCAACTACAGAAACAACTTGATAAAGAAGAAAAATCCATGGCAGCCTTTTGGGTGGTAAACAGACAGTTTCAGAAGTACATTGATTCACTATTTTCCTTGGATTATGATAGTCCAATGACAGAAGAGTATTTTGCTAAATACACTAGAATCAAAGTCAAACAGTTCTGAGATGAGTTAATCCAACACATGGAGAATGTTAAGAAGTTTGTTGCTGAAAGAACATGTCATCAAAGATAGTATGAAAGAAGGGTGAATAAAAGACAAATGCAGACGCATGAAGGAAAGGTTGATTCGAGTAAAGCATTTGATGCTAGCCTAGTTGTTACAGAATGTAGTGGGACAAAATTAGATAAGCATGATACAAGCAGCAGTTTAGGAAATTATATCACACATGCCGTGGATGCAGATATCAGACCAGTAAATGACCAAGTGCCATTTGCTGAGGTATAATTGACTGCTCACATAATAGTCCTTTGCTAATAAACAACAACAAACTTGAGGCAACCTGAACCCTTTTAATGACATAAAATTATCTGTTGGAAAAGATTGATAGCAATACCACACCTGATTTAACAAATATGAGTCATAGGGGAGGAGAGATTGACCAGGATGCTGAATAATATCAAGTAAAAAGTCCTTCGCTTAACGCTAAACTTTTCAAAACAAAAGAAATGGTTGAAAAAGAAACGTATAATGAACTTTCACACAGGTTTTTACTACTTAGAAAAAATATTGTATTTCCCTAGAACTTGAAATACAGCAAAAAGATGCAAGTTTTCAATGTAACAAACCAGGTAAAAACCAGGATGCTCTTGAGTTTCGTGAATTTTTTTGAGATAAATGATTTGAAAGCTCAGCTACAGGCCAAAACCACACTAATTTGCAACTTGAAGAATACGAATTAGTACTGTGAAGGAGCCAAGTAATGAAGCCAAAGTTTAAATGATATAGATTGTAATTGAAACTATTAACATCGAATTAAGAACACAATGAGGTCTAAACTAACTTGCAGCAAATGAGCAATTACATAAAGAAAAATAACATTTGAAACCAACAAACAAAGAAACTTTATGATTCAATTATAAAAGACACCTTTCAGAAAACTAGACAATAGTAGACTCTTTAATTCTCTAAATTAAATCAAAAGTCCGAGTCGAAATGCGGATTAAAAGCTCATATTCATGAAAAAGTTTTTTGCAATGCTCATTAAAAAATGAATAAAAGAAAGTAAAAGTAAATAATGTAGGATACTAAGTTTGCCAAATCATCAATCTTAGGGAAACCACCTTTACAACCATCTAGAAACCATTTAGTTGTTAGACAACCAACTGCATTTACGTCTGAACGACCTAGAATTTAAAGACCATGGTTTGCCTCCAAAGAAGGAAGAGAAAATGATTTGTCAAAAATAGTCACTCCTTATTATTTTCCTAAAGTTAGAAAATCTGCTCCTGCAAAACCTCATCATGTGAATGCACCTAGCTCTTCTAGGAATAGTAAAAAGAATCGCATGGTTCTAATGATATGGCTCATACTTACTTTCTAGAGGAAGGTAAGAAAAAGATACAAGACAGAAATAGGATTCCTAATCCTAGGGATATGGCCTCTGCTAGAACATACCGCACTCCTAATGCTTGTACACCAAAACCTAGGAACATATCTAGGTTTTTGCATGTATATAAGAGTACTTATGTACCATCAAATGTTGTGCCTCTAGTAGATCACTCTAGGAAGTCTAGTTCCTTTTCGAACTCCAAACACTTTGTTTGTTTAACTTGTCAAAAATGTGTCTTTAATGCAAATCATAATGCCTGTGTAACTAAATTCCTTAATGAAGTCAACTCACGTGCTAGGAAACCATCTCATAAGACAACAACATGTTACAAACCTGTAGAGAAAACAAGTAATACAATGAAATCACTAGGGCAGATCCCGACAGGACATATGTTTTCAACCAATAAGTCTTTCGCTATGCAAAAGAAAACAAACAATCCTAATCTTGTCTTAGGGGAAACCAACGGGTAGAGTGTTTAAAACTGTTGGCCTGAGATGGATTCCAACGGGAAAAATACTCACCCCTAGCACAACCAAGGTTGACAGGAAAACCCCAAAATGGTTTAAATGCATATATCACCAACTTCTATGAATGCGAACAAAACTTCAAGTCAGTGGCAGTGTATACCTAACATAAGTGCAGGTACAATCTCGCAATCCTACAAAGGAAAAAGACTTCTGAGTTTTATTTTTCTAATAAAAAATGAAATATCAAAAACCCGGGGTTCAAGGAATTTACATATGATGATAAGAACAATGGCCTGCCTGACAACACTTCAGGCCCCCTGCTCCATAAGAAAAGAAAGGTGTACACTTCAGTGTTCTTTAACATTAAAAAAGAGAAATCCTTCTTATAAACGAGCAATATTATCAACAACTTACTAAAATATCTCAAGCTCTATCATTCAACAAGAGGATCAACGTACATAGCTTGTTTTTTTAATTTACTCGTTCATCAAAAATGGCAACAACGCTAATGTAATTTTCAGAGGAGTAGAAAAGTGAATAAAAGGATATCAAATACAATTTAACTTAGATAAGATCAGTTTCAAAATAATGAGTCTCCCATCCTCAAATGGTCATATAATCAGAAGGCTATTTGAATAATTCATTTTTAGACCCGGCCACCAACTTCGACTCATGGATACATCAAGTTTAGGGACTCTTGCAAACCCAGTATCTCGAACACTTATTTCACCTTCCAAGAAAGGACTATGATATCACGTTTTCAACCATTTTTTGATGATACTTCAGTTCCTCCACCACGTGTTTGTTTTCTCTAAATCTAGTAGATTGTTACTTGCTCCAAGATGCCTGTTGAACCAGTCAGTTTACCTTCGTCCAACTACCAATGATCAAGATGTACCGACTGCTATACTTCACCAACATATCAAGAATATCAATCCTAAGTTTCAATCATCAAGAGTATTTGAAGAACCAAATAATAAAAAAATAAACAAAAAAAAACAAAAATTCATGGACATCAAAATGCACAATTTAATAATGCACCCCTCCTTCATAATCTTTCTCCAGACCTGAGTTCTGAAGAAACAACTTTACAAGGGGTCATTCCATCAAATTTGCATCATCTTAACCAATCGTTTGATACTACCTAAGTTGACAAAAAATCACCCATTGGAGAATGTTATTGGTGATCCTTCTCGACTGATTTTGACAAGAAGTCAATTACAAGAACATGCCATTTAGTGCTACTTTGACGCAAATGACAATCCGATTCCATTCAGTGGGAAAGCTAGTCTGGTTGAGATCTACTATCTCAAGGAATAATAATGGTGGTAATTTTTCATGTATCCTATGTAAATAAGAAAACATAAAAACCCAAAAAGATTTGTCATTTTATATAAATTTTTCAAAAACAAAATAGAAAAATATTAAACCATAAAAAGAAAATACAAAGTTTAAAAATCAAAAACTACCAAAAAATATGTTTCTAATGGACATGTCTTTTGAAAATCGATAACAATTACGCCTTAGAAATGTCATTTAATTAAATGATACGCAGGCTGTAAATGTAAGTTCGGCAGAAGTTGAAATCTCTAAAACCATGTCTTGGCTTAGCAATATTCAGACTGCAACCGCTTTTCAAACAAAGGAAAGCATGTGGTCAAAAAGACAGCTGTTTCTGCCAACGGAAATTTTCTCGAGGCATGTGATACTCATATCCTATGCATCATGGGTTTATGAAATACATTGTACATAACCCCTGGAATATTTACAATAAGTGTACGTGTCAGTGCATTTATTTGTCAAAATAAGAGAAATCTTATTTATTTGTAAAAAAGTTTGTCTTCACAAGATCAGTGTTATTTCAATTATCACAAAAATATTTTCAAAGACAATACGATCCACTCAACAAATTACTACAACTCTTAAAAAAGTAAAACGGGTCAATTATATGGAGGGGAGAAAGGGACACAAATAATCTTTTAAAACGGTCTTTCAAAATAAGTCACATAATAAACGGATAAAGTTTTGATAATGATAGATCACAATTTCAAAGGGGAGTTAATCTATTTTAACTACAAGGGCTTTCGATGTCATTTGTTTCAAACTTTAGGTACTTATTTGCAATTAAAGACTTAGTGAATTCAGGCTTTAAACTACATACGACCAATATTGCCAACAACTCATAGTCTGTAAAAAGACTTAGGAATGCTTGGAAATACTTTCATAGTTTTAAATGTCTTGAAGTTGATGAAATGCCTTGAAGTTGATTCTCACGGGATAGATTTAAGCTTAATAATTCTTCAAACACGATCTCAAGTATTTATGCGTATAAGGTTTTGCTAATTCCGAGGTATCGAAACCAGCAAGGGAGAGGAATAGATATACAAGAAAGATAACAAGTACATGTGATAGAATTCAATACCGTTTACGTCATTTTCGATCATATCCGGAATACAATTTCATAACCGCAGAGAGAAAATCAGTGTTTCATTTTGTTAATTTTAGGTATATTACTTCATTCATATGAGGGAATAGATATCTTGTTATAGTTTAGTATGCATTATTTGAGTTTCCAGGGGGAAGTGGGCTGTGAAGAATTATTCAAGCGTGAAAAGATATGTTTCTGATTCAATTAATGTTTCCCCAATCAGTTAATCACTAAGCTTATTTTTGAAGGAGTAGAATTAGTTGACAAAAGAGGTACACATAAGTTTGATAAGTATGATGATTCCTTTTGATAGTCAGTATCTTGCAAGAAGAAATATGCATTCGGGACTAAGTTGCTTAGCGTTATCATTTCGGCTAAATTAAAGGTATAATTGTGACATTCGAGACTTAATTGACTTTGGTGTTTCAATTTATAACTCACATCTCGTATAAGGCAGAAAAAAAAAAAAATATAAAACAAAAAAAAAAAAAAAAAAAAAAAAAAAATAAATAAAAAAATAAAAAAAAATAAAAAAAAAAAAAAAAAAAAAAAAAAAAAAAAAAAAAAAAAAAAAAAATTTAGACATTCGGGAACTTAATTGACTTTGATATTCAACGGTTCGAATTAATTGTTACTTCGGAACAATTGGGCTTTACACATCAATTCTTTCTTTAATACGTCTTGCAAGAAATTATGAATCTACTCACAAAGGATTGCTGGTTCTGGGGGAAGCTAAGACAACTTCCAAAAGGAGAGTATCGAGACGGACTACAGATTGCTGACATGGACTGAATGACTGTGTCATTTTTAGTTTGAACATTTTCATGTCTTGTCTCATACATAATCTTGTGAATATACATTATTATGTAGTGTACCTTCAGGTGTTAAGTGTCAATGTATAAAATTTTCATGAGTTTTTCATTAAACTCAAAATCCTTCAAAATTATTATACATGAAACTAACGCATGCCCTCAAATATTGAGGGGGAGCATTAATATGTTTCTGAATTGGCTTGCGAATAATCAGAATATATTTCTCCCCAAATTTTTAACATATTGAATCATAATGATTATCCATAAAATCATAGGTTTGAAATTTTTGAAAAGGAGAGAAAATAGATTAAAATATGCACACTTAAAAAATGATTAACGTATTGCAAACTTAAAAAAAATGAATTGTAAATACTCATGTGATAATACATCATCCCCCAAGTGCAAAACAATTTTCGAATATTATCGATGCACATTTGAGGGGGATCGTTTCTGAAAATCCAAAACAAATCACGGTACAAAAAGCTTTGATAGTTATATCACAAGTACCTTTGATTGAGTTTTAAAATGGTTTATGACAAGGAGAACAAAACCAAAGACCGACCATGCATTTAAATATTTATCGAAGTTTAAACGAGGTAAGGTTAGGTACAGTTCCCCCATATCCAGCCAGAACCGAAGGATCTACCCAGAGCCAATTTACACTAGTTAGTGTAAAGTCCTTAGTAATAGATTATTTAAAAAGAGTAAAAGTGAGAACAAGGGAATATTGCCGACTGAGAATGGAGCTAGTACTGGAAAAACCCAACAAGGTACTAGTTATTAAGTCTCGGTAAGAACTGAAGGGGTTGAAGAATGAAAAATAATTGTAAGGATAAAGGGTGAAAAGACAGAATCCCTCCATACACTTAGGCAGAAACCGGGTCAATGCATAAACTAGCATAAACTATCAAAAACACTAAATGAGTCTGGTAAATGAAGATAGACTTCAAGGACCCATGAAGCAATGCAAAAACCCTCACTAGCCACTCAAGTTCTCTCAATAGACTCGTGTTCATTTTCTCATAGAGATTTTATGCTAATCTAATCATCTTTTTCACTCCGAGTTCTATTTATATTTGAAAAGATGCAGTCTGCTCCACCGCCATTCACTAAAACCAAAACGCACCTATTGAGGTCTAGAGCCAAAGAGATCATCTATAAATCTTATTAGGAACACTATTCCAATATACTAGACTATTTACACACTGTGAAAACAAGGAATATCTTAAGAGTCCTACGCATTATCCTTGTGGTATTGCCAAAACATCCGAGTGATACTTAAGTTTTCAAAAAAGCTCTATGGTAGGTAACTTATGAGATCCTAAATGGATCAAACTTGTG
Organism: Tanacetum coccineum; assembly: GCA_026074375.1. Classification (NCBI taxonomy): domain Eukaryota; kingdom Viridiplantae; phylum Streptophyta; class Magnoliopsida; order Asterales; family Asteraceae; genus Tanacetum; species Tanacetum coccineum. The sequence continues at coordinate 4,986 of BQNB010101610.1, read as the reverse complement.
ACACTGGATATCGATTCGGTCCGTATTATGAATTGAAGATTGATGAATTTTGATAAACGCTTAAAACTCTTAATGTGTTTTACAAAAAACACTTTTACAATGAACACGTCGATTTAATTTTCAAATCAAATACTCTTCATCGGTGAACAGTAACAGTGGTTCACTCTTTTTGTTGTCAGGATGCTCCGGTAAATGAGAACATGCTGGGGTACGATGAACTTAACATATATGTGTTTAAAATTCAAAAACTATCAATCTGGAAAACCCTCAAGGAGATTCTTTTTAAATTAAATCTACCTGATCACAGGTCGATCCTTACAGATTCAAAGGTTACTCTAACCAAACACAGGTGAATGACAAGGCCATATTCGTCCCCTAACTTTATTACTAACTGTTTTATTACAGATTCATATAAAGATGGAGATGGAGGTACCTGGTTCCAGCAGACACAAAGATTCATAGCCGCATGCTCATACTCGACCGACATATCTTAAGACATCATAAAAGCTCAAGTAAATGTTTCAAGGCTTTCGGTACTTTGATACCACGCGTCCTTCTTGAAGTGACCAAGTATTAAAGTTAAAGAACTTAAAGAATAACGAATATTCAAGCTTTCAAGATCAAGAAATAATGAGCATGTCAGACTAAAATCACAAGTACACAATAAGGCGTCACAAATGACGATTATATATTAACATTTTGGCTGAATCTCAAAAGCTCAAGATCACATACAAGTCAAGCTAAAGGAACAAGCTCAAGCCTAAAGTCTAAAACAAGATAAAGATCAAAGGATCAAGACTACGAGCAAAATTGAAGACATTCATAGAATGCTAAGATTAAGTTTTTGCAATTTAGAGTGGCCTTCCTTAGGGGGAGATTGTTAGGAATCCAAAAAAGGATCGATCACTCCACGTATTTACTTAATTAGCTCGTAGTCTATAATATGTTATAGTTAGGAAGCTAATCGGGCTTACTTATAGAAAGCCCAAGGAAAGCCCGGCCTAGCACATACCTTGTAAATATTTAAACCATCTCCACACATGGAGAGGGTGTTGGTTAAATCATTTTACGCACATATTTAGTGTGTTTTTCATATGTGTTCTCCCTTCCACTCTCTCTAGTTGTCTCTCTCTAGTTCTATATTTGTGTGAAAATAGGGAACCTAACAATAGGGTCCGTCTTCCAAAAGTTACACACTTAAAACCCTAAAAACAAATTTGTATATATAGAAAAGTAGGCGCGACGGCGTCGCTTTATGATCCTAACACCGTCATGCCGCAAAGTCTTCTAAGGTTTCTTTAAGTCGGCTACGTTCTGACGCCGTCTAGAAATCCATGACGCCGTCTCTTAAGTAATTGTGATACCGTCGCTTATAGTTTGTGACGCCATCTTCACGCTCTGTATGAATTTCTTCAAAATAGTTGGTGTAGGGTCGTGGTCTTGTCCGTTTCTTCTCTAATTGAGCCCAAGTCACATGTATTTCCTCCAAAAGCTATCCTAGTGCTAAAAACACAAAAACAAACAATTAAGCACAAAATCTGGGCATATTTGCATGATTTAGGGGGTTAAATGACCCTGAAAAGTGTATAAAATGACACCTCATCATTACACAGGCTGACTTTGTTGTGGGGTTGTCACGGTTGTTGGGATTTCGTTCTTGAATGATATGATACGGCTCTTAAGGGTAGCGATCCTGATGATTGTATATATTTATAATGATATGATTACATACACTGATATTCTTATGGGGTTGTTACGATTGTTGTTACTTCTTGGGTTAGCAATTTTTTAATTTTGATTCATATTTTGTTGACCTATTCTGTCGTTACGGCCATGTATGCGTGATTCAGCCACCTTGTTGGTTTATTACTTTTGGTGAAAGTTAGAAGATCCCTACCCTATATCATTCTTCATCCTAACCCTTGGTTAAACTCGAATGAGGATGTGATCGAATTATACATGTCTATTCCGTCGTTACGGCCGTGTATGTATGATTCAGCTGCCTTGTTGGTGTGGTACTATCGGTGAAAGATTGTTAGAATGATCAACCCTTAGCCTTATAATAAAAACCCAATTTACCTTTTGACTTGTTTCTCCTTAGCTCTAGTGGTGGAGATGTGTATCCTTGCCAAGCATATGATATGAAACTAATCACGACCGAGCAAATGAGCGTACCAATTAAATGTTACACCCTAGATTAGTTGAGTGATCTGAGTGTTTTCATTTCCATATTTCGTGAGGTGCTTGGTCTTGTACAGGTGATTAAAACGAAAGAAGTGCTTAAACGGAAAAATCCTTAACTTCGGTTGGGATACATTTTCAATAAATTTCTAGAGTCTACTTGAGGACAAGTAGGATTCAAGTGGGGGGATATTTGATGACATCAAATAACGTTACATTTATACCATCATTTATCCCGAATAAATTATCCACTTTTATATAATTATTGCAAGAATCGTTACTTAATTGCTTAAATTTGTAAATTGCAGTAATTACGGAGTGATTTGTGAAGACATGCTAAAAGGCGCACTTTTTGGAGCTTAAACGATGATATTTAAAGATTGCTTGATTCTGCCAAATACGCCGTATCCATTAAAAGAGATACGGCGTATCATCGCCTGGACTTCACAAGAAAACGCGTATTTTCACTTCCCAATACGGCGTATCCATGTTTACCAATACGCCATATCCAGCTCAATAACTATTCAGAGATTTGGTGAATAAATATATTTTGGGAAGTTATATCAGATTGATTATAAACTTAGCGCGCACTCCAAGGAAAACACCCCAATATGCCATATTGACCTAGCTCAATTTGGTGTATCCAGTCTTTTTCAGACACTATAAATAGAAGACTCAAAAACGAGTTTTCAGTGTGCAAAATCATATTCTCTATACCATACACATAAAAGATGATTTTCTGAAGAAAAGAAGAGCAACCAAAGGTCAACATCGATCACGATTCCATAGAAGACACCGTGTAATTCCTATACTCTTGTAATCATTTAATTTTTGGTATCGTTCGGTAAAACGTTTAGTTTACCTTGGTTATTTGATCACGCTTGTATAATTACAATGGTTATGGGCTAATACCTCAGGGTATTAGCCATCTTAATTAAGGTTTAATGTTTGGTTTGTTTTAAAATTGATTTCTTAATTTAGCGTTGAAAGTTTAATTATGTTTATCAGATGATACTTGTCTACGTGTTTGAATATGCGACCTATCATTCAACCGGGTCTAGTTACGCCTAACATGTGAACTAGATACTGGGATAGCTCTCCATATCGTGTTTTATATCACTGGACCAATAAGATCACAAATAATGTTATGTCTTTGTCTTTAAATTATGAGCTTAGATGGACCGGCAGGTGACCCGTAATGTTTCAACAAGTATGTTCTT
>BQNB010101609.1:0-24431 GCA_026074375.1 Tanacetum coccineum | reverse complement strand
CTATAAACTATTAAACTACGAGCTATATGAAACAGTAAAATACACGGGGTGACCGAGTCTTTTTCTAATATCCAACAACTTGGATGAAAAGTACGTGATTTGGACTCAATTTGGGAAGAAACGGGACAAGGACGCAAGTTTACAAGTTTTCTGTGAAGCTTTGGATTTACAGTGCGTGGATATGCCGTCATAATTTACTCTGACGTCATCAATGTTCATAAGCGACGGCGTTACCACGATTTGTGAAAACGTTGATAACATCAAATAGTTGATACTTTTCCATATCGAAATCTCATGTTTATTGCCTTGTTTTATACAACATTAATATAGATTTGATACTTAAAACGTTCATATTTACATTTACATGATAAATAAGGCGTTGGAGCGAAATGACTTGAACAAGGGATGCTTTTACTAAAGAAATATATATGAAGTTATTCACTTATGATTTGGAGTTATTATGAAAGGCTCGTGAAAGAATTATGTGAAGAAACAAAGCCGAAAAGTTGAGGAATTGTTTCGGAAATATGCTCTAGTATTTTAACCATAACTTCTTCATACTAACTCCTTTGAAGTTGATTCAAGCGGCCATGGAAGAGGAAAGCAATATCTACAACTTTCTTGTTTTGGGTTAAAGCCGGATCGCAACTGAAGAGTCACAAGTTTGCAATAACTACAATTGTGCTGTGGGGTTACGCAATAACCAAACACTTCACTTACGTCATAACCACATCCGTTACACCATAGGCCACGTTAGAGATAACTCATTCTAGTCATGGTTATGGCGTAACCAAATGCATCAATTACGCCGTAACCAATTTTAAGCCTGCATCATGGAAAGTCTACATCAGCATGGTTACGACGTAACCAAACGTATCAGTTATGCAGTAACCAATCAGAAACCTATAAATTGACGACAAATTTAGCCATAATAATCATCCATTCCTGGTGTGTTTAGTCGACAACAAGAGGAGGGAAAAAGAAGGGTCCGAGAAGCTGGTGTAGGGAAAACCCTTCGGGGTTTGCCAAGGCATTCGACTAGAAGATCACGAGCAATAGTATAGCACATCTGTAACTATACTTCAACTCTTTAGTATTGGATCTAGCAATATAATTAGTTGATGTTGTGATTCTTTATGCTTTATTTATTGGTCGTTGACATGTAATTTATTTAATTATCCCTTGATTATTATTTCATGATCTTTCTTGCAATTTTAGTTGGTTGCCTGCATTTTGTTCTGAGGGTGAGCATGCGCTAGGAACTATATGATCCCAAAGATCATAGCGCACAATTAACTGCGGGATGACCAATCCTGTCAGTTGTTGGCTTACACTTTAGACTGTTTCCACACATTACCGTGAAGAAACCATTAATCACTGTAAATTGAGAAATTTTCCTTGCTAGTCAATTCCACTCAGTAAACATATGTTAGGTTTCAACTACAAATTGGACCTAATGAATTTAGACCTCCGTTAAGGTTGTGATTAGACATTGCACATAAGATCATAGTAATTAAATGCGTTCATCCTTTCTAGTTGTCTGCCACTATACTAATTCCTTTTTCGACAATAAGGCTTACCTCCAAATAATCCTATAATAATCTCAAAAACTCCAAAATGCTTTATTTACTACTTTCTTAGGTAGAATAATAAACCAATTAGACGATTAGAGACACAAACCATTTTTTGGGTCGACAACCGTACTTACCAATCACTACATATACACGATAGGGTACACTGCTCTTTAGTGCGTAGGAATAGTTAAGGTAGTTATGGTTTTATAAATGTAAAACCTGACGTAATTTATTTTAAAGGAAATCACGCATCAAGGTTTTGGCGCCGCTGCCGGGGAACAATTTTTGTAGTTTTTGATTGTTTGATTGAAATATGTGATGTGTTTATGTGCTTGTGAGTGCTTGAACTTTTGTTCTTCTCTTATTTCTTTATGCTTGTGTGCTTATTTGAGTGAAATAAATAAATAATTTTATCTCAGACTTGGTTATGGTGTAACTTGGTAGTGCTTGTTATGGCGTATTTGATTACCAGGTCTAGGACACCAAAAATAGTTTGGGTATTGCTTGAACCTTTAAAATATTTTCTAATGCCGCTTGTATCTATATATTAAGCTTGCCAACCTTGATGTTTTTATTCATGTGGTATTATTCCTGAGTCAAGTATTTGCCATTAATGTGTGCTCCTCTTCTTTGGCCCAGTTTTATTACACATTTAATGCACGGGGTTTGTTAGTGTGCAAGATGAGCAGGTTGAATAAAATGAGGAGATCTTGGTGTAAGAACCAAGATGACAAGAAGATTGGACATGTTTGAAGATGTCCAAGTAGCCCGTGATGGAGGCTTGAGTCTAACTTAAAGACTCGTTTAAAAAGAAAATTGATTATCGGGAGACAACCTGACATATCCTTTTATTATAGTGGATTTTTTTCTGCATTTAGTTGGTTTTGTATGTTTCTTATTTGATTTTTGCAGGTTCTCACTGCAAGGGGATGGAATTCAAGGTCTCCTCAACTCGTTTTATGTGGTAATTAGGTTGCTGTAATGCAGAAAGTTACGTCGTAACTGTGATAGTTACGACGTAATTGATAACGTTACGGCGTAATTGGTGCAATGGTTACGCCGTAACTGGTTCTAATAATTTTCCAAATTTTTACAAACCACATACTTACGGCGTAACTATCTCTGATGGTTACGCCGTAATTCCTTCCTGCAAATCTTAAAATGTTTGAAATTTTTACAAAACCGTGTATATTTAATAAATGAACTTTATGGGTATGTTCTCTGAAAACCCTCACGAGACTTCACTCGTCCACTTGGGCCACCAAGTGGTTTAAAAGGCTTGTTGCATACGCCAAATGCAACCGTGATTCCTATGAAAGTGAGTTAGGTTTAATTTGTTTCATGTATTGTTTTGTATATTTTGTGCTATAGTGCTTTTATCCAGGTTTATGCTTTTGGTATTAGTCTTTCTTGCAGCTATACAGGTAATGCACATGGAGTGATGCTATGATGTTAATCAAGCTGCAAGGAAGCATTCCAAACCGGACTAGTTGGAAGCTATACAGGCTGTTGATGGGATTGTGGATGTTGCTCGAGGAAGCAGACTTGGAGCATGGCTTAGAGCATGCTGTCTCTTCATCATGCCGAGCAAATCTAGGGGAGTTCTTCTGTTCCATTTCTAACCCTTCCTATTTTAATTTTATATGCTTAAGTTTGACTTAAGTGGGGGGAAGAGATTAGAAATAAACACCCATTTGATTATACTTGCCTTTATTTTTCTAGTTTTTTTCTTAAAAATGTTTCATTACTAAAATTTTGACATGTTTTTCATTACTAAACTAGTTAAGACTTTACTGAGCACACCTACCTTATAATTCCATTGTGTGAGGATAAGCCTTTCCATTTTCCCCTTATACATAATCCAATAAAAATGAGTGTGCCGGTGGCTGTAGTAGACTTTAGAACTTGACCTGATATATCTTTTTGAGACCACAATAAAGAGCATTGCACATAGTGTAATCGGTGTAGCTATGATAAAAGGTAAATTTTAGGATTAACCCCAAATAGCCTATATATATGTTTTGTGTATATTGACTTCTCACACTGATTAGTCAATCCCCCTGTCAAACCCTTTGTTGCACTCACTTTTAGTGCAAGATACTCATAGTACAACCTGCTGAGCCTTTCCTTTCATTTTGTAACCCAATATGTGTTTGTTTCGTTACATCAATCGCCTACCCTACCCTGTAGTTTCTTAAAGTCTACGATCGGGGAGTTGCTAGTTTATTTTGGTTTCACTAGTGAAACTCGTGGGTTAGGATAGAGGGTATTTGAAGAAAGTCAGGTTTTGAAGATAGTTGATCTCAAGTGGAGGATGCTTATGAATATATGTGTCTGTATTGTGATTCATTGTATCCTTGTCTTGCATAAAAAACAGAGAATAAAGAGCATGTAAGTAAGAGTTTATTAGTTTGTTTATAGCTGATCAAAAATTATAAATCAGCTTTATTATGTCGTATAGTGGTAGTATTCCCGTCTTGTCCAACTGTCGATGATTAGTCATATCCGTCTGTAAACGGGTATTGTTTATAAACCTGTACTATTTCTATCTCTCCTTTCTATTTATGTTTGTATCTGTATAATGTGGGCATTGTACATCTCAAGTAGGGGGAAGGGAGATAGAAATGAGTAATTTTGGAGTATGTGGTTAGATTATGTGCTGATTTGACCCAAAATTTTGAAATTTTTTTAGCACATAATTTTTTTTGTTCATTGATATGAATGCCGAGTTAATGCGTCTTTCTTCCCTAGTTTATCGAGATTATGAGGCATTTCACTACATTTCTTACGCATTAACTCGTGTAGTTTGAAGACCCCTTGACTCGTGACCCTCGTTTTTGCCTTATAGGATTTGAATGCGACCAGTGACGGGGAGATTGTAGACTTAGGAAACTATTTGTTTTGTGTTTATTTTATTTAACACCAATTAAATGTGCATCCCATGTCTTTATCCTACCCTTATCATTCCTAATCCTAACCTTTAGCTTATTCGAGTTAAGTAACTGAGCAATCACAAGTGTCTCCTTCATGGATTTAGACGAGCATTTGTGGTTTTGTCGCCTTTTCTGGAATTTTGGTATTGGTAAAGATTGCATTAAAAGGATGATTTACCGCGTAAGCCTTTGTGTTGTGTCAACCCATTTGCCTTTTTGAATAGTTGCATTTAGACTCTAGCGGTGGAGATTAGTATCCTTGCAAGCTTATGATAGAATACTCACCACGACTGAGCAGTCGAGTGACCACCAAAAATGAGACACATAGTTTAGTGAGAGTATGAGTGTGATTCGTTTTTGTTTCTGTGAGGTGCTCGGTTTGGAATTTTCTAGCATAGGTAATTTTTAAATTCATATCTCCCTGGATAACTTGAGAGGTATCTTTTTGAGAATTATTTAAAAAGGTTCTACTTGTGGGCAAGTAGAAGTCAAGTGGGGGGATATTTGATAACATCAAATAGTTGATACTTTTCCATATCAAAATCCCATGTTTTTTGCCTTGTTTTATACAGATTTAATATAGATCTGATACTTAAAACGTTCATATTTAAATTTACACGATAAACAAGGCATTTGAGCAAAATGACTTGAATAATGGATGCTTCTACTAAAGAAATATATATGAAGTTATTCACTTATGATTTGGAGTTATTATGAAAGGCTCGTGAAAGAATTATGTGAAGAAACGAAGCTAAAAAGTTGAAGAAATGTTCTAGAAATGTGCTCTAGTATTTTGACCATAACTTCTTCATACTAACTCCTTTAAAGTTGATTTAAGCGGCCATAGAAAGAGGAAAGCAATATCTACAACTTTCGTGTTTTGGGTTAAAGCCGGATCGCAACTGAAGAGTCACAAGTTTGCAATAACTACGATTGTGTTGCAGGGTTACGTAGTAACCAAACACTTCACTTATGCCATAACCACATCCGTTACGCCATAACCACATCCGTTACGCCATAACCAAACACATCAATTACGCCATAACCGGCCACGTTGGAGAAAACTCATCCTATTCATGGTTACGGCATAATCAGACGCATCAGTTACGCCGTAATGAATTTTAAGCCTGCATCATGAAAAGTTTACATCAACATGATTACGGCGTAACTGAACGCATCAGTTACGTCGTAACCAATCAGAAACCTATAAATAAAGAGCAAATTCAGCCATAATAATCATCTATTCCTGGTGTGTTTAGCCGACAGCAAGAGAAGGGAAAAAGAAGGGTCCAAGAAGCTGGTGTAGGGCAAACCCTTCGGGGTTTGCAATGGAATTCAACTAGAGCATCACGAGCACTAGTATAGCATATCTGTAATTATACTTCAACTCTTTAAGATTGGATCGAGCAATATAATTAGTTGATGTTGTGATTCTTTATGCTTTAATTATTAGTCATTGGCATTTAATTATCCTTTGATTATTATTTCTTGATCGTTCTGTCTTTCTTGCAATTTTAGTTGGTTGCATGTATTTTGTTTTAAGGGTGAGCACGCGCTAGGAACTATATGTGACAACCGTGTCTTGAGCCGGTTAGTCAAACCATTAGTGTTGACCTAAGTATATTATTATGTGTTATAACTATGTGTTTATGTGATCTTATGTGAGTTTGGTTATCAATCTATGAGCGTGATCGTCTCATTTTGATTTAATTTATGGTTAACAAGAGAATTTCATTCTGTTCACATTTGTGACAATGGAATTGATAGCATGATTTTTATGTGTGCTAAGTGAGTTAAGTATGTGCTTAAGATCATTTTGAGTTGTATGGGCATCTCATTTTGATTCTATATGTGTGTTAAAGTGTCGGATATTCCAGGTGTTCACATGTGGTGATAATGGAAATGATTGACATGTCGCATGTAATGCTATGTCAAATATTAGAAAATTAAGGATTGAGTTTTATGAAAAGTATGCTATTTTAGAAATGAAATAAGTGAGTGAAATATAGAAGTTTGTAGCAAACTTTCTAAAAATAGAAAGCGGTTTGGTGAAATGAATGCTATATTTAGAAAGTAGTTTTTATGAGAAAAGGTTTATAAAATTAGCTTAGGTTTTTTTTAAAAACTTAAGGTATTGAAGGAAATTAATTAACTTAAAAATAAAATAAAATAAAATATTTTTTTTCCTATACATACATAAATACGAATTTTTGTAGATAAAAGAAAAGAAAAAAAAGAGTTTTAACCTAAAATTAATTCTAGTTTGATAAGGATTATAACTAGGTACCTATTTAATAAAAATCCTAGCTTATTTCCTCTCCTCTCATGGTGTCGACCTCAGCCCCTAAGAAACAAGGTAAAAACAGTTGTGATCCAAGAAACATTCAAGAACTTATTGTTTAGGTGCTAGCATTCAAGGTAAGTGTATTCATCCTAGTTAGATGTATGTATTCATGTAACATAATCATTGATGGATCATTAGGGTTTTAAAAATCTGTAATTAATGATGTAATTAATAGGTTTTAAACATTAAAAATTGTTTTTAGGGTTTAATTAGGGTTTAGATGTGAATGATTAGGGTTTATCATGTTAAATTCGTAACTAGAATCTGATCAGAATTTTAGGTCACATTGTGGGAGTTATAACTCGGTCATACGGATAGCTTTTATTGATTTTATTGATTCTAAAATTATTTACAGAGAGTCTAGTTTTCAAAAAGTCTGGCCACGAACTATTTTGAGTTCTGGAAATCATTCAAATATTGCTTACAAGAAAAGTTGTCAAAACAGTAAATACGGGTCTGATTTAGGTCATGTTTGAGAGGGTAAAACCCTAACTTAAAATTTGAATTAACGTTAGCCAATGCACATGAGTTAAGTTCAATATGTATATACAGAAACCCTAAAAGGAGAGCTTCTGGTTTTATGTCTAAGTATGATAATTAGGGCCATACATTTTAGTGTGCGATCAGATCCGAATTAGGACAGTTTTAAAGTTTGATTTTATTTGGGATAGTTATACATGTAATGAGGACTTGAAAATCACATGGAAGTTATTAAACACATAAGGGAACATAGATGATTTTTGGTATGAATTATGGAGGTTGGCAAGTAGGGCTTTCAGATGCGTAAAGGTACACAAAAATTCTGCATTTTTGAACAAATTATAGTTAACTAGTGTAATGAGTTAATGAAGTGGTTAAGATTGGGCATGGTGTCAGGGTGACCCATGATGGTTAATCAAACCCTTAGACATCCATCATATGTGTGTTACATGGACTAGAGCTTTTATCTTGGTCACGTGTAACCGTGTTTATTTATTTGTACAGTTTTGTGCAAAGGATTGGAAAGTTGCTTGAGCATCTGGTGAGTTTCATAGTCCCTCTTTCTACATTGTTTTAAAATTGGGATGGAAATGATACTTGTGGTTTGAAAAGTTTTAATTGCTGTGATTATGTGGTTTTACTTGAGGCATAAACATTTATATGGTTATTATATGTGATGTGCTTTATTGTTGTGTTGTTGGTTGGAGCGGAGGGGTACGCCTATCCCATTGTTGTGTGATTCCAGTTGGAGGGTAGTGGTTCTACCTATTTAAATCCAACTGGAGGGTTGAAATAATACTCAATGTTGTGTTGGTCCAGGCCTAAGTATAAGTTCCAGGTGGTAGACTTTTAGGTGCGTAAGTGACATATTTAGGATCGGATGAGTATGCCTACTCAGTGTTGTGATATGGCATCGGATGGGTATGCCTACCCAGTATTTGGATTGTTAGTTTGGTATGGTGTTTTGGATTGCATGCTAGCATAAGTTCATGGGAGTACATATTTGTCCTACCATGTTCAGTTTTATTAATCACAGTAATTGGTTTTAAAGTTTGAATTGTGTGTCATAAACCTATGACTCTCACCAACTTTTGTGTTGACGTTTTTAAGCATCATTTTTAGGTGAACATCATGAGGATCCTAAGAATAAGAGAAGTGGCTAGTGAGACCATAGGCTGCATGCGGAGTTTAAATCTCCTAGTTTATTTCCCGTTTGATTGAATATTGAATGTTTGTTGGGTTGAACTGCTTAGATTTGTTTTGGTTGTATTGCATGTCTTGGTATTGATGTGAACCCCTTTTACTTCAATACAAGACGCCGGATATCTTATGATTGTTTGGGTATTTTCATGACACTTTGTGTCCCTTTTTTCCTGTTTAGTTCATGTAGTTTTCTCTATTGTGACACCATTGTGTTGTGATGATATCCATCCTCGTTACGCCTCGCGTTTCCGCCTTGGCAGGGTGTGACAGATTGGTATCAGAGCCTTTGGTTATAGAGAAGTAGGTAGTTGAGCCTAGACTATAACCTATCTCTACTAGTGATAGTGGGATCACAACCTTCAGGCAATACAAAGAAAGATAAGATTCAACAAACACCAAGTAGTACTCAGAAGAACAAAGTAGAAGCCCATCCTAGGAAAGTTAAATCTAGTTTAAAAAATAAAGATTGTGTTGTTAAACCTAAAGGAACTGCTCATATCCAGAATTTCACGCTTAATGCGAATTCTGAACTTATATATGTTAAGTGTAATGGTTGCATGCTTTCTGATAATCATGATTTGTGTGTTCTTGATTTTATCAATAATGTGAATGCTCGTACTAATTCTAAATCTGTTAAGATAAGTTCAAAGAGAAAAGTTTGGAAACCAAGCAGAAAGGGATTTACAAATATTGGATATATCTAGAACCTACTGGTCGGACCTACAACTATAGTAGGAATGCGTGCCCTTTTAACTAGATAAACCATAACTACTGAAGTGCCCCTTAGGAAACCAATGCTCTAGATAATGAAACATCTAAACCTGTCGTAACATTGGTTTACTCAAGGAAACCTAGGAAATCTAAAACTAATGTTCCTGTTAGCAAATCTAAGGTTCTTAAATCTGTATCTGCTAACAAAAATACAAATAGGAACCAGTCAATTCCTTGGTGATCTATAGGTTTCTGATGTTCCAACCTTCCACCTTCTAGATGAATGGCAAGGGGTCATGCCATTTGTTCGCTTTGGGTATTTGGACTCCGCCTTCCTCCAACATATGACCAGGAGAAACGGCTCTCTTTTGGGGGTTGAGAAAGTCAATTCTTTCCCGTATTGTGAAGAATAGATAAATTGGGAATTTCCCAACGTTCCAACCAAAATAGAAAAAATAATTTGGGGAATATGGTGAAATTATCCAGAAGTGGGGATATGGGGTTACCATATCAAGGTTTACTACGAGCAATGGTAGTTTGTGGGGACATAGTCACCTTAAAACGCCCTCATAAATGACTTTTTAATTCTCCACCCTTGATCCCTACCGTTGGGCAAAATTTTATAATTCAAACCTTGAAGTTGCTTTCCGTCAAACACACATTCTTCCATATCCGTAAATTTAGAAAGTGTTTATCTATTGACTGTAATTTCGTGGACAAACATCTCATTAGCCGGGGGGCGGGAAGGACGGAGGGGACGGGGGGGAAAGGGCGGAGGGGGAAGGTCGTGGGGGGGGGTAAGTAGTGAAGAATTGGGATATAAAGAGAGAGATTTGTGCCGTCGAGACCAGTCAATAGAGATCAACACCTATTTTGTAATACTGTTGAGAATTCCTTGTTATAATTTGGGGAAAGCAGTGTGTTGGGGGGGGAACGGAAAGCAACTTCACAAAGGATTGGTGTATATTAATCTAAAATAGCCCAACGAAGAATTAATTCAGGTGGTTTCTCACAAGTAAACACCTTACACAAGACCACATAATAAAACGACGTGTTTTGAAAACCCTTGATATTGTAACATTCCCAATATGATAATCACCATAACCCAATATCTTTTCCACGTGATCATTTCCGAATTTGACTGTACCCAAAAACTTATTGACGAAATTGGTAAGCTGAGAGCGATCTCTGTCAAAAGCTTTGAGCAGCCGAGACCAAATAAACAAAGACCAAATTGGAATGACCTGCAATCAACAAGAGAGGAAGATGGAACATCATAAACTATAAGATCCCCAAGATAGACTGGGTACCTTATTATTATGCAGATACAGAATTAAGAACCTTAGAATTAGCTAACAGGAACATTATAGTTTTTGATTTCCTAGGTACCGTGAGTAAACCAATGATACACATGTTTTAGGATGTTTCATTCTCTAGAGCCATTGGTTTTAAGGGGCACTTTAGTAGTTATGGTAATCCTAGTTAAAGGGCACGCATTTCCTACTATAGTGAAGGTCCGACCAGTAGGTCTCCAGATATATCCAATATTTGTAAACACCTTTCCTGTTGGTTTCCAAACTTTTCTCTTTGAACTTTTCTTAACAGATTTAGAATTAGTACGAGCATTCACATTATTGATAAAATCAAGAACACACAAATCATGATTATCAGAAAGCATAAAACCATTGCACTTAACATATTTAAGTTCAGAATTCGCATTAAGCGTGAAATTCTGCATATAAGCAGTTCCTTTAGGTTTAACAACACAATCTTTATTTTTTAAACTAGATTTAACTTTCCTAGGATGGGCTTCTACTTTGTTCTTCTGAGTACTACTTGGTGTTTGTTGAATCTTATCTTTCTTTGTATTGCCTGAAGGCTGTGATCCACTAGCACTAGTAGACGATTTTACTCCTGTAGAAGACAACATAGGTTTGTTAGAAACTAAGTTTGATGAAGAAGAGTGTCACACCCCGCCAAGGCGGAAACACGAGGCGTAACGAGAATGGATATCATCACAACACAATGGTGTCACAATAGAGAAAACTACATGAACTAAACGGAACATAAAGGACACAAAGTGTCATGAAAATACCCAAGCAAACATAAAATAATATCTGATGTCTTATATTGAAGTAAAAGGGGTTTACATCAATACTAAGACATGAAATACAACCAAAACAATTCTAAGCAGATCAACTAACAAACATTCAATATTCAATCAAATAAGAAATAAGCTAAGAGATTAAACTCCGCATGCAGCCTAAGGTCTCTTTAGCCACTTCTCACATTCCTATGATCTTCCTTATGCTCACCTGAAAATGATGCTTAAAAACATCAATACAAAGGTTGGTGAGAGTCATAGGTTTTACGACACCAATACAAGATTTAAATCAATTATTGTGATTAATAAAACAAAACATGACAGGACAATTAAGCTAGTAATTATACAGGCTAACATGTAAACGCACAAACAACCATAACTAGGACGAAACATGTCCCCCGATCCAACGCATATCTCACCAAAAATGGGTAGGAACATTACCCCCGATCCAACAACTCATAACACTGGGTAGGAACATTACCCTTGATCCCAAATATGTCACTACGCACTAAAAGTCTACCACTGTAACTTATACTAGGCCTGGACCAACACAATTATATATGCTGTGAGATGTACTCGCCCTGATGTTGCGTTCGCTCAGAACATAACAAGCCGATTTCAACAGAATTAGGGTGATCTTTGTTGGGAATAAAATGCTCCAAGGTATTCCCACGGCTAGTTATGTTCATTCCCACTGCTAGAGTATTTTCCCTCTGCTAGTGTTATGTATTCCCACTGCTAGATAAAGGTTTCCACTGCTAAAGGTTTTCCACTGTTGTTTTAAGGATAAGGATTACACAAAGTCAAATACGCGGTTATTGTTATATTTAGAATATATTATGTATATATCTCTTGTTTTTAGAAGATATGGTTATGACTTATCTTGTACAAGGCTCCTTGTGCTATAAAAGGAGTCCTTAGGTTAGTGTTAAGATATACATCTTCAATATACATTCTTTAATAGCTTTAAGGTTGTGTAAACCCTAGTACTGGTTGAGTACTCGTATTATTACATCAATAATATTAAAGTTTTTGTGTAACTCACTGTTCTATTCATTTCATTGTTCCATTTATTTCATTGTTATTCTTCTTGATCATTAAAGGTTAGATTCCGCATAACCTTTGGTGAAACATCTTAACAAAGTTTCTCTCATTATTAGTTTGGATTTATCTAAGGTGACAATAACCTTACAAGCTAAGGTATTAGATCCAAGTTTCGGAACAACAAGTGGTATCAGAGCTTGTTGAGAAACTTTGATCAAATAAGTATAACACACTAATCTCATCACCAAATTACAAACAGAAATGGATCCATATAATCACTCAACTCCTACTTCTACAAAACTTCTACTTCTTGACACTGGAAAGTTTAAACAATGGAAGATCAGAATCCAATAGTACCTACAACATAAACACTATGCTCTATGGGAAGTCATAGAGTTTGGAGACTCCTACAAAGCCTCTCCAGAAGAAACAGGCAAAGGTGTAATTGGTGAAGGTTCTGCAAAGAAGAAGGGAAGGGCTGTGGCTATAACTGTTAAAGACATGCAAAAACAAAGAAATGATGTCAAGGCAAGAACTACTCTATTATTGGCTATCCCTGATGAACATCAGTTGAGATTCATCAAATATGATAATGCCAAAGAACTATGGGAAGCTATTTTGAAAACCTTTGGTGGAAATGAAGCCACCAATTGGCAGATAAATTGATGAATAGTGGTGGTTACTATTCAAATATCCTGTATCATATTTATGGTTTTGAAAACCCTAAATTTCAAAATTAGGGTTCTTAAAATTAAAACTGAACAAAAACCAAAATTGATAAAGGGGTTTTGTTCGTCTTGGGGTGTTAAAGACTCGCTTATAGCAGCTTGTCATATAGATTACATATGAGTTTGATTTGTGTGATTCTCTATGTCGAATTGTGCATTTTTGGTGTTACATTGAAAAAGATTGTGGGTTTTGTGTTTAATGTATAAGTGAATGTATGTGTGCTTTGAATTCCATATATTGCGTGTTTGCTCTTGAGTATGAATTGTTCTTAGGAATGTGAAATGCTCATTTGTTCAAATATTGATACATTCGTGATTTTGTGATGCTAAGTTAAGTTTATGAATGCTATGATGCTATTTGGTTGAAACTTGAAGTGGGAAAACAACTGAAAAAATCGAATTAAATTTCAAGAATTTAATAGACATACTCTAATTCGCAGTCTTAGTGGTCCTTGAATTCGCAACTCTATGTGTCATCTGAATTAGCAAAGGTATGTGTAATCCGAATTCGCAGATTTTAGTTATACCCGAATTTGCAATATGCCTTAAGTGTTCGAATTCGCAGCATGTCTTTAGTACCCGAATTCTCAATGAGCCTTTAGTGTCCGAATTCCCAATATGCCTCTAGGGTCCAAATTCGCAGTTTGGTTAAGGGTCCGAATTCGTAGTATTCTTTAGTATCCGAATTTGCAATCTCCTACTATGTCTTAATTCGCAATTATGAACTAATTCGTAGTTTTCACATAATCAACCAGATTCATTCATGCTTAATAGAAACAAAAAGGCTAATTATCATAAACACTTAGATTTTAACCAAAAGATGAACTAAAACTTGTGTTAGGTAGTAAATTTAAAATTGATTATCTTTGAAATCTAATCAAGTTAAAATTGGATTTATCCAACTAAGACAATATAAGTTCGCTCTTTTCACGGTTATGTCTCAAAATGTGTTATATGCATTAGGTGCCAATTCAGGGTCTTTATATATGTTGTCTATATAAACTTATTTATATATAAACTGTATCGACTCTTTCTTAGCAGAATCATGAGTATCACAAAAGAACAGCAACAAGCCCTGGATGATGCTCTCGTTCTACGAGAACAACGTCTACAGATTGGAAGTTGCAATTACATATTGAGCACCACATTCAAGCCTAAAGAACCCACCTTTCAAGTTGATTTAGATGTTCTTTCTCTCACACCTTTTTATCCAGCCTTCTTGATCACTACAAGTGTCCTTGCTATCTACATGCATGAATTCTGGACTTCTGCCTCTTACCACAAGCATTCTATCAGATTTAAGTTGAACACAAAGAGATATTCTTTTGATCTGGATAATTTCAGAAATATGCTTAATATTTTTCCAAAACTTCCTGGACAGCAGTTTGTAGATCCTCCATTTGAAGAGGAAATACTTACTTTCATGAGAGAACTTGGCTACCCCGGAAACATCAAATTACTGTCTGATGTCAAAGTTGATATTCTACCCCAACCTTGGAGAACATTCGGAACTATTATAAGCAAATGTATCAGTGGTAAAGTAACTAGAATCGATTCACTTCGTCTCTTTAGGGCTCAAATCCTGTAGGGTTTATATCACCAGCAAAAAGTTGACTATGCCTACCTCCTATGGGAAGACCTAGTTTTTCAAATCGAGAACAAGGAATCATGAAAGAACAAATACATGTTCTACCCAAGATTCACCAAAGTCATCATCAATCACTTCATTTCATAAGATCAATCCATTCCAAGAAGAAACAAAGTGGATAGACACATGGATAATGATGATCTTATTCTCACTACCATAAGATTCATCCCTCAGCATGAAGTTATCCAAAAATATGGTGCCATTCTTCATGATAACTTAACCACTCAAGCAATGAAAGAATCTGAAGCGTACAAGACTTACTATGCTAATTAGTTACCGGAAAGGCGATTCCAAAACCAAAGTATGTACGTCAAACTACCAAGGAGAAGATTATACAAGCACCTAAAGCTTCTTCTGGTAAAAGAATCAAATCTGCTACTAAGGTGACTAAATCAGGAAAGAAGAAGCAACCTACTCAAGGATTGGAGACTCTATCTGAGATAGCCCTGTCTAAAGCTGAACAGATGAAGATTACTCTCGAAAGAAGCATGACACAACAACACAGCTCTCATGCCAGCGGTTCAAGTACATATGAAGGAATTGGTGTTAAACCAGGGGTTCCTGATGTACCAACATATGGATCTGATGACGAGCAAATCTCTTGGAAGTCCAATGAAGAGGAGGATGATAATGAAGTAGTCGTGAATGATGATGATGATGATAACAATGATGATGATAATACCGATATTCACTAGTAGATGTTCCGGTTACTACTTTTGCTGAGCCACCTCTGTTATCTAAAACAACTCTTCCTCCACCACCCACTCCTCTCATCACACATCTACAACAAACACCAGTTCCTACACCAGCAACTGTTCCAAGCTCCTCCCTATAAGATCTTCCTAATTTTGGCTCTTTATTTGGGTTTGGCCATAGACTAAAAACTTTGGAAAACAACTTCTAAGAGTTCAATCAAACAAATCAATTTGCTGCGGCAGTTTCTTCGATTCCCGGCATTGTTGATGCGTACCTTGCCAACAAGATGCATGAAGCTATCAAAACAGCTGTTCAGTTACAATCCGAAAGACTCAAAGATGAAGCCTAAGCTAAAAATGCAGAATTCCTTAACAAACTTGATGATAACATTAAGAAAATAATTAAGGATCAAGTCAAGGAACAAGTTAAAGCTCAAGTCTCTAAGATTTTGTCAAAAATTAAGAAGACTGTCAATGAACAACTCAAAGCTGAAGTTCTGACTCGTTCATCCAATGAATTTAAGACATCTCATGCTGTAGCCGCCAACCTATCTGAATTAGAGCTGAAGAAGATTCTCATAGATAAGATGGAGAGCAATAAGTCAATCCATAGATCTGATGAACAAAAGAATCTCTACAAAGCACTAGTTAATGCTTACAAAAGTGACAAGCTCATACATGATACTTACAGAGATACTGTTTTGTTTAAAAGACGAAGAGATGATGAGGATAAAGATGAAGAACCCTCTGCTGGATCAAATTGGGGGTCCAAGAGAATAAGAGCTGGAAAAGAACCAGAGTCTACTAGTGCACCAAAGGAAAAGACCTCCAAGACAACTGGCAAGTCAACTAAAGGGTCTAAATCACATCACGAGTCTGCTGGCGAATCTGCTCAAGTAGAGGAGCCAATGCACACTACCAAAGATTTGGAAGAACCCGCACATCATGAGTTCGAAATAGGAGTTACTAAAGATCAACCCAATGAAGAGACCTCTCAGCTTCCTGATTAGTTTCAGAAAACAGCAAAACCTCCTACTCCCGATCGTGATTGGAACAAGACTTTTCCTGAGGCTCATGGACCTGTTCAACCTTGGCTAAGATCTTTAGCTCAAATGGAAGATCCGCGCGAGTCATTTAATGAGTTCATGGACACTCCCCTTGACTTCTCAGCATTCGTGATGAACCGGCTTAAAGTTGATACTTTAACTCCTGAATTATTAGCCGGTCCAACATTCAAGCTGATGAAAGGATCATGCAAGAGTCTGGTAGAACTAGAATATTTCCTAGAAGAAGTCTACAAGGAAACCACTGATCAATTAGACTAGATCAACCCTGAAGGCCAGCAATATCCACATGATCTGCGAAAGCCACTACCATTGATACCAAATTCCCGAGGTCGTCAAGTCATTCCTTTTGATCACTTCATCAACAACGACCTTAAATATCTAAGTGGTGGTGTCTCAAGCCGAAAATATACAACTTTAGTGATGAAGACCAAGGCTGCAGATTACGGGCATATCAAATGGATTAAAGATTTGGTCCCTAATAGAATGTAGAGTCAAGTGCCAGTTAGCTATGACAAACATGCACTCTGGGGAATCTCACATTGGGGGCGAAAATGACAACAATTCTATGGATTTGGGATTAACAAGGAATCTGCTCGTGATGCCTATTCCAAACGCAGAATCATTGCTGTCATGAAGCTTCAGATTGTCGAATGGCATGGTCACAAACATTTGGATTGGATCACCGTTCGTAGAGATGATGACAAGCTATATACATTCAAGGAAGGCAACTTTAAAAGGCTTCGCCTTCAAGACATCGAAGACATGCTGATCCTTCTTGTTCAAGGCAAGCTGACAAATCTTAATGTTGAAGAATGTCTAGCTTTTAGTGTCTCTTTGCGAATGTTTACAAGAAGTATTGTCATCTAAAGGCGTGTTAAAGATCTTTAATTAGGTGTCGAGAGTTACCAAAAGAAGCTCAACATTACAGAGCCGGATACGTACAGATCTGATCTTAAATGAAGGGATGCCTATACAACATACTCCAATCCTAGAGGTTTCATCTATCAGAACAAAGACAAGAAGAACAAATTGATGCGTATTGATGAACTCCACAAGTTTAGTGACGGTATACTCGATGATGTTCGAACAGCTCTTAATGATCGTCTGAAAGGGATTAGGATGTAATATCTACCACAGACAATATGGAGACAGAGTGACAAGGAACGAGCAGCAGCTATGATTCAGGTGATTGACAAACAGCTCAAGTTGAGGAGGATAATGAGAAGTTTGGAAAGATTTGTTGGTGGGAGACCGTACGGGGGAGACCTTCGACTGCTACAAAGGACCATATGATTTATCATATGTTATCCTCATCAATAAAAGGTCCATCCTCATATATAATAATTTTATGAATATATAAATAAGTAGTAAAAGACTTAGGCTTATATGGTGTTTGAGTATGATGATTTTTCAAGAATTGTTCACAAAATTTAAAATCTTTCAAAATTTCGTACTCAACACTATATAATATACCTCACAATTTGAGGGGGAGCATTAAAATGTTCCTATATGTTATTCCATAACATTTTATCCCTGAACGTTTAATCAATTGATATCCAAAATATCAAGGGATTAACATTTTGGATAAGGGGAGAAAATGTGATTAAACTGAATCTAACTTGTATCGAAATGTGATCATATATAATGGACTCTGTGCACTCTACACTTAGCATGTACTACGATATCGATGCACATGTTAAGGGGGAGTTTTTAGTGATAATGAAAAACTTTCAAAGTGTTAAATCTTTTGATATTTATATCAAACACTTTGATTGAACTTTTTAAACATTTTGGAAGGATTGTGATGAAATACCCAAAAGACCGACCATGTATTTAAATTTATGAAGTTATAAGGTGGTTAGGCATAGGTATTGAAATCCTATGATCCAGCCAGAACCGGAGGGATCTACCCAGGGATATCCACTAGATAGTATAGAAGTCCTTAGGTATGATACAAAAGGAGATAAAGTGAGAATCGGAAGAGTGCCGACTGAGATGGAGCTATTACTGGAATAAACCCAACAAGGTAATAGTCTTGAAGTCTTGGTAAGCACTGAAGGGGTTGAAGAATGAAAAATAAAAGTTAAGATAAAGGGTGAAAAGAAAGAAGCCCTCCTTACACTTTAGGTAGAAAACGGGTCAATACATAATATGTCAGAAACACTAAGTTGTTTTCTGACATTGAAGACAGTCATGGACCCAGTGACGATATGCACAACCCTCCCTAGCCACTCAAGGTCTCTTAACAGACTCTTATTTCATTTCTCACGGAGATTACACGCATTTCTATCAACTTCCTCACTCTGAGTTGGTTGATATTGAAAAGGTGGCAATCTGCTCTATCCTCCGATCACTAAAAATAAAGTACACTACTGAGCCTAGAGCCAAAACAGATCATCCATAAATCTCATTAGGACACTTATTCATTATAAACTAGTTTCTCATACATTATGAAAACTAGTAATATCATTTGAGTCATACGCATTATCCTTGTGATTTTACCAGAACATCCGAGTGATACTTAAGTATTCACAGTGAAGATGGAATTCCTGCTTGAGCCAACATCAAACAAGCTTATGGTACGTGACTTGTGCGATTCTTATGAATCAAACTTATGACAACTGGAAAGCAACAATGGTGCGATTCTTATGAATCAAACTTGTTCCAGATTATGGATTGACGATTAATGAATTTTTGAATTGCCTAAAACTCTCGATGTGTCACGAAACCACTTTAGCAAGTGACACGTCAATTGATTTTCAAATCAATTTTCTTATTCAATCGGTGAGACTGTAACTCACCGGTTCACTCTTATCGTTCTGTCTGCTTTGAGACATTCTGGTAATGAGAACATGCTGAGTTTGATGAATCTAATACATATGTGTTAGAAAGATTCTATACTTCAGCTATAAATCCTGTCAAGGAGATTCTTCTTAAATTGAGTCTACCTGATCACAGGTCGATCCTCACGGATTCGAAGGTTACTCCAACCAAACACGGGCGAATGATAAAGCCATGTTCGTCCCCCTACTTTATTGCTAATTGTTTTACTTTAGGAAATATATAAAGATGGACATGGAGGTACCTGATCCTAGCTGACTCATAGATTCATAGCCACATGCTCATACCCGATCAACAAATATAAAGACATCATGAAAGCTCAAGTACGTGTTTCAAGACTTCCGCTACTCTGATACCGTATGTCCTTCTCAAAGCGATGAAGTGTTAAAGTTAAAGAACTTCGAGAAAGATGCATAATTACAGCTTTTAAGTTATCAAATCAAGAATGGTATGAGCATGTCGGTTCAAAAATCACAAGTTCACAAGATGGTAAAGTTTACAAGATGGCGAAATAAGATTATGCTTGGTTGATGATCTCAAGTTGGTCAAGATCACATTTTTCACAAACAAATCAAGCTAAAGGAACAAGCTCGAGCCTAACGTCAAAAATCACTACAACAATTCATAAGTTAAAGATTTAAGTTAAAGACTACGAGCTCAATACTAAAGCAAAGCATAGTATGCTAATTTTAAATTTTTGTAAATTGGAGTGACCTCCCTTAGGGGGAGATTGTTAGGAACAAGAAAAGTCTCGGTCACTTCCAATATTAACTAGTCAAAGCCCGTAGTTAGTCAATGTTTTGTTTATAAGCTAATATGGCCTAAAGGCCCATAGAAAGCCTTACAAGGCACATGGCCGGCTACATTTGGAGTATAAATACCCTCTTCATGCCTTGGAGAGGGTGTTGGTTGGTTGTATTCTCATTTTAACCTTAATGCATTTCATGTTCTTTAGTTTCTCTCACTAAAATACATCCTTCCTTTCACACTTTCTCTCTCTAGTTCTTACTTGAATATTAAGAGATTACTTGTATTCTACATTAATTAAAAGTGTGACTTCTCAGTGCATGGAGACGGTGTTAGAAATTACTCCTGACGCAGTCAGGATCAACAAGAGACGACGTTAACCCGTTTTGTGACGACGTCACAATACCCAACAAGAAAAACCCTTTTGAAGATTCGACGGGCTAACGGCATTAGGAAACCCTAGTGACACTGTTAGAACCCAAAGTCTATATATATAACCCTTTATTTTTCATATTTTCATGTGGAAATTTAGGAGAACCTTTGTAGCTGATACTATAGTCGATTTTTAGGGTTTTTAAACCCTTGTCTACTCATTGTTACTCCATGTTTAATTAAAGTGAAGTTCCTTTACCCTTTTAATCATTCAATATGTCTATATGTTGTTTGATTAATCGTTCTTCGCTTTTAATTAATATGCTTGTCTAAATTTAATATGTGTTTGCTTATGATTGCAAGAAACGTAGTTTATAATCTCTTTTTATATTGCTTCTTGTTAGTGGTGTGCATGTTAGGCTCTAGAAAACTAGCTATTTGATCTTCATATCATAGCATAGACATCTAGGGAAACGTGATTAGGTTAAGAGGATACCCACATTCTAGATCTTCATATCTAGTTTGTCGTATGTATTCCAAGTTAAGTATTTAGTACGTGTGAATTTACTATTGGACGTGAGCAGTGTCTACAGGTAACTACCGTCTAGGTTGTCATGTAGAGAGTGGACTTGACCAACCCGCTGTTGAATTAGGGGAATACTTACACATTACACTAATGAGGGTGACGAGCAATAGAATTAGAGAGAGCGACTAGGGAGTAGTGCATGATTAGGTGAACACGTTTGTTTAACCATACGAGTTTCCCACAATTTACTTTTTTTTGCATAATTAGGAGTAGTTTAATCAATCCTTCTTCAAAACCCGAAATTTTACTTGCTTTCTAAAAAATATAAAAACACAAAAATATTCTTCCTTCAATCCTTAGACCTTACTAATGTAGAAATCAAGCCTACCCAAACTATTCCCCTAGAGAATAATAATAACCCCTCGAGTCTTGCCTATACTACACTACAACGGTTAGGTACTCTACCTAGGAGGGTTGTAAAACTTTTATGGTGTAACCTACCGCATCATGTGTAATGAACTAAGCCCTATTTCTGAAAAAAATTCACCATATCAACTCTTGATTCACGGATGGCAAAAAAAGAAAACTAGGGACTGTCCTTGCACGAAGAGTTGGAAAATTCAAAAGATACGCTTCGTGTGCAGCTTCTTCAGGCGTCAACTATTTTTCTTTTTTCTTGCCTTTCTTCGGGACACTCTTTTCATCAGACTCTTCTTCCTTTCTTTAATTTATTATACATTTGCCTCACATTTTCTTCATCAACAAACGAAGAATCAGAATCTGAACCATTCCTCTTTCTCTTCAACCTACGCTTAATCTTTAATTTCTTTGGCTTTCGATCAACTTCATCAGATGAAAAATCAACTTCATCGGTAGCAAGCTTAGAGTCAGAATGCTCTTTCTTCATCTTACCTTTTAGCTGCTTCACTTTCAATTTCTTTTTACTATCATCTTGTTTTGAATAAATCATTTTCCGCTTAACTTTTTGATTCGACGACCTTAAAACCGGAACTTCTGATATTGCTTGGACATTCGGAATAACATTTTTCTTTGGGTTAGGCTTAGGCTTATCCTTAGGAAGATCAGCCTTAGACTTCTTACCCTTAACAACACTCGGCATCTTTTCCTTAACTACATTACCAGCCGAATTTTCCTTAACATCAACCGGCTTTTTCTTTACAACATCTTGCCCCTTGTCTAAAACAACATCATCCTGCACCTTTTCTGAAACCACATTAACCTGCACCTTGCCCGAAACAACATCAACAGCCAACTTATCCTTAAAAAACGAAACCACATCAACCTGCGCCTTATCCTTAACAACATCAGCATGCACATTGTCCTTAACTGGCGCGTATCCTTAAGCACTTCAGCCGGTTTCTTAACCACAACAACGTTATCCTTGACCACATCAAACTTATCCTTGACCACATCAGCCTTATCCTTGACTAAATCAAACGACTAATCAACAACAACCGACGCCTTATACACAACAACCGGCACCTTATCCTTATCCTTTACATTACCAGTAGACTTCACAACATGACCAGTTGTAGGATTAAATTCATACAACGACTTCAGGCTAAACACTTTATCCCCAGGTTTAGTAATCATATCCCTCGTAACTCACTTACTCCTAGGAGAACCACTGACAATAACCTTTGATTTCGTAGGAGAACCACGACCAATAACCTTAGCCTTATCCTTAATACCTAACATGAAAAAATCACCAGTAAACAAAAAATAATACATATACTTTATTATTGATTAACTGCTTATGTCAAAAACAACACTAACAAATCATATGTGATTCATCACTAAGCAAAACACTACTTAATACCAAATCACGTATGATTTAACATTGATAAGCAATAAAAAATAAGCAACATCTACTGAGTTATATAAAAAAAGGAACAAAACAAGCAAAATCTAATGATTATATAAAAAATAAGCAATAATAAGCAACAAAAACCTAAAAACCTAAATAAGTAACATCTACTGCTTATACACAAAATAAGCAACAAATAATCAAAAAAAATAAGCAACAACAACTGATAATATACAAAATAAGCAACAAAACCTAAAAAATACTAAATAAGCACCAAATAAACAAAATGTACTGATTAAATACCAAAATAAATGAAGAAAAAAAGAAATATATACCAGAAGACGATTGAGGCTTATTTTGATCCAAAACCGGCAACGAAGATGATTTGGACAATCGATCATTTTTATATATTTCGTCTCGTATGTCCATTTTATAACGTCAATTTTGATGAATTTTGAATGAAAAATGGTTAGAGTTTGCTTTGGGAGTGATTTTGGGGGTGGGTGATTACTCTCTCTCTGTGTGTGTGTGTGTGTGTGTGTGTGTATGTGTGTGTGTGTGTTTGTAACGGTTATGGAGAGTAAATGAGAAATGAATCGAGACCCTGCAAGTTGAGTTAGTGTATATTATGTAATTACAAAAATACCCTCAAGTAAATAATATAAATAAAATGGAAAATATCTTAGCCATTTGATTGAATTTGAATACAAGGTTGAGATGAAACGGTTTGTTTTTTGACTAGATTATGTTTAACACATAACTTTTGTCTGGATTTCAAATAATACATTGGGTTTTTCTAACATGTGCCCTAGGGGCACATGTTAAGGTGGGGACACAGGCTGTGTGTCAATTGGTCATCAGTTATTGTTATTAATCATTATCAGGCCCCACAAATAACTGCTGGTCAATCAGGCTGTGACACGATGTCTCCACCTTAACATATGCCCTTGGGGCACATGTTAGAAAAACCCTAATACATTTTATCAACCAAACATCATTTATTTACCATCATGTCCTAATCCAACTCCTACATCCCTAGCAAACACACCCTAAGTGTCCGACAACCATGAATATAAAAAAAGTTTGAGTTAAAAATTAATAAAATCATTTAATTCAGATAAATTTGTAAAGGTAATTAGCATGCACCCCAAAAATTCAAAAAATAAAGCTTAAGTTCAATACTTGCATTAGCTTAAAATCGTTAAAGAAATGTGCATAAATAATGTATAATCACTTTATTATTTTTTGTAATAGACCTAACTTCTTCTAAGTACTAATAAAACATAAGATGAGCTGATGAGATGTTGATGCACAGATGAGATTTGTATACCTAACATGATATTTTTTGTATCACATAAATATGAAACAAATGTTCTTCAACAAAAGCATTCTACCTATTTATTAGTAATTAGTAAAAGAAAAGATATACTTTTAAGATTTATATCGATCTAGACAAGAATCCACATCATTTCATCCAATGGATGACATCCATTATAAAAGTACAAATAATGCATAAGTATGTTTATCTAAGATCTGTTATAAGATTATGGTTTCAGGTGCAATTAAGTGTACCTCTTATTGGTGTG
>BQNB010101608.1:0-24431 GCA_026074375.1 Tanacetum coccineum | reverse complement strand
GAAAACGAAAAAAACGGAGGGAAACATAAAGAACGGAATAAATCGTAAAAAACAGAAGAAATCGTAAAAAAACGGACGAAATCGTACAAAAATGGACGAAATCGTAAAAAAACAGACGAAATCGTAAAAAAAGCACGAAATCGTACAAAAACGGACGAAATAGTAGAAAAAATGTCGAAATCGTAAAAAAAGGACGAAAACAAAAAAAACAAACGAAATCGTAAAAAACAGACGAAATCGTAAAAAAAACGGACGAAATCATAAAAAAAACGGACGATATCGTAAATAACGGACGAAATCGTAAAAAAACTGACGAAATCGTAAAAAAACAGACGAAAACGTAAAAAAACTAACGAAAACGTATAAATCAAAAATAATAACAAGTGCTTGAAAGCTGAAAAGTGACGGATAAAAAAAACCATTAAATAAATAAGATTCGCCCAGTAACCCGTTTAGTGTTTTTTATGCGCCCAAAAGTGCCCATCTAAAGTTGGACATATGCCCATAGTAGCCCATCAATTATAATTGATGGGCAAAAACGAGCTCATAGCTTAAAAAAAAAAGAGGGTCCATTGCGCCCATGAGTTAGCATAAAAAGGGTCCATTGCGCCCATGAGTTAGTATATGGGCAAGATTTGCCACCTCTAGTTGTGAGAGGAAGCTCATATACATATAATTAGCTGGTGTATTGAGTTGGGTTTCATAAACCCAAGCCCAAATCAGGATACCCATTTATATAACATTCAACACAAGAACCCTAGCGATACCATTTGCCACCCAGTTTCAAGATGTCTTCTCTTCCAACCGGAACATCCACACCAGTTTCAACTGAAATTCCCGTTCAACTAATCCCCCTTGAACCGATAAAAAAAGCGATAGCCAATCTTATCAGGTCTTTCGAAGCCGAAGAGTTTTCGGACCCACCCACACCAGCCCAACAAGAGTTTATAAACTGGGTTGGGGAAAGGGTGAAGCTTTGTGAACTGATCTTTGACATGACCATTTTCCGGCAACCATCAATCGCCCACGTGGTATTTATTAATTTTCTTTAAAAAAAAAAAAAAACTCATTTAATTGAATTTTAAGCTCTATTGTTGTAGTCACAACTAACATTAATTTTCTTTATATGCAGACTGCCAAAGGACCAACTGAAGATTTATCTATGGTATATATCTGATTATCTCTTTATTAATCTGTGGAAATTTTCTCTTTCGATGTTGGCAGCACAAAAATACCTATAATTTTATTATTATTATTATTTTTTGTTTTATTCCTTTAAAAATTTTCTATACTTGTCATTGTGTAGTATTTGTTTTCAATGTGACTTCATGATTTTCTTATAATGCGTGACTTACGCCGTTCTTTGTTGACATCGCGGTCTTGTATAACTGTTTAAATTGCATAGTATATGACATTCTTTGTTTTCAAGGTGGCATTGCGGGTTTCTTATAATTTTCAATTTGCATATTTTCTTTGGTTGTTTACGAGTATAGAACTGAGCCGAATAAATTGAACCAAGCAAACCTAATCGAACTATCAACTGTGGGCTCGGTTCTCGGTTCCATGTTTTCTTGATTTTTGGTACTGTGCTGGGTCGTGTATAAAACCGAAATAAAAAACGAACAAACTGAGTCATCCTCACATATTCTTGGATTGGCATCTTTTAAGTTGATGCTGTGAACAAAAATCATTTTCATAATTGTTGTATTACTTACTACTTGAATGCATGGCGTTATGTTTGTTATTACTATGATTCGTGGGAATCAGTATATGATGCGTACAAAGAGACAATTTGCTACTGTACAAAGTAAACTAATGAACTGATTTGCTACTGATGACAAAGTCCACTCATTTTTTTAACTTGTTAGTGAATTATCTTTGTTGTTTACTAGTGTGAATACTAGATTTGTGTTGTTGTTGCCATGTTTTGTTTTTCTTGTACAAAAGAAATGCCCGAAAAGAGAACATTACACTTGATTGATTATGTTTTGTTTTTTGCCTACTGTTATGATGCAATTTTATGGTTCTTTTTGTCTACTATGAAAACATTGCTATGGATTTTGTCATGGAAAACTGTGCTATGAAAACACAACTTCTTGACTGCACTTTTATGGTTCTTCTTGACTTCTGGAATGCTACTGAAAACATTGCTACCGGAATGCACTTTCATGGTTCTTCTTAGACTTCTTCTAGTCCACCATATATGCAGAAGTTCTTGCAATAATTGCATATTAAGCACAGTTATGTTAGCATCAAGTTCATGCATAGGTTTATATACAAGACTTAGTGACATTTGATATGCCTAGGAAAAAAAGGTTATATTGGCATAAGCTTATTGGTATTTCCTTATAATAGATAAATTGCGTGGTATTTTGAAATTCTTTGTTTTTCAAGTTGGCATTGCGGTTTCTTAAATTTCCAAATTGCCAATTTTTTTATGTGGTTGTTTACAATAATAACAAACATAATTATATAATACTCATTTCTATTTCAGCCCCTAAAGCGATATTGTTGGCTTTGCGCAGGACAAGGCGCAATAGCACGACTCCTGCTGGACCAAAGGCGATAATTTGGGTGCTTCGCAGGAGCTAGGCGCAATAGCAACGACTCCTCTAAGCCCAAAGAGGATAAGTTGGCTTACGCGACGCAATTCGCAATAGCAACACGCCTGCTAAGCCCAAGGCGATAATGAATGGCTTGCAGCAGAGCAAGCGCAATACACGACCACGCTGCTAAGCCCCTAGCAAAGAACGTTTTCGACGATGCACAGGGAAAATTGCGTTCTTTTTCTACTTATATCCAAAAGTTAGGGGCTGATAAGCATCCTCGAGCCTTTAAAAATGTTTTTGTGTTTGGCAAAAGTAATAGATGTTGAAGTTGCACCGTAATCATCTTTCAAAGAATTTATGAATTTTTTGTAACAATTAATTTATTTTTTCTTTGTTATTGTCCTTTTTTCTCTTATTTTTGTTTAAACAAAATAAAGCAATTTCAAAACACGTTGTCCTTATTGTGTGTTCCTCGATAGTTTGTAGGGTAAGAGAAGAGAAGACCGGGGGAAAGAGAAAAGAAAAGGAGTATCAAATTATATTCTCTTCTTTTCCTTCCTAATCCTCCCAAAAGTGGGAGGAAGATTTTAGAGTACAAGAGCCCCACATTTTCCTTCCTCTTCTTTTCTTCTCTAAAAAAATCTTGAGAACACAATTCTTTTCTTCTCTAAAAAGATTTAGGGCTGAGCTTCATCCACCGAGAAATCAGAACCGACCACCGAAGACGGAGCAATCCAACAAACCGAAACCAAACGATCAACTGTCGCTCCGTTCTCGGTTCTACTTCTTATTTTATTTTCGGTTCCATGATGTTGTCATGTTATAAAACCGAAAAAGACCGAACAAACCGAGTCACCCCACATATTACTTAATTGGTACTTTAAGTTAAGTTGTGGACAAATATCCTTTTCGTAATTGTCTGTATATACTGACTACTATATATACTGATACTATATGAATGCATGACAAAGTTAACAATTGTGCAACTTGACAAAGTCAAGCAATGGAACAAGTTTGCTACTAGTGACAAAGCGTCACTCGTTAACTTGGTTGATGATGTCTTTTGTTTTTGCTAAGTGATTTATTGATTTTTTGTTGTTGTCATTTTTGTTTTTTTTACAATGGAATAGAAGAAACACATGGATTAAGGATTTTCTACTGCAAAAGAGTGCATGATTAATCGCCATGGTTTTTTGTCTACTTTTAGATGCATTGGTTCTTTTTGTGTAAACATTTGCATATGATAACTTGCTATGAAAACACAAGATCTTCTGACTGCACTTTTATGGCTCTTCTTAACTTTGAATGCTACCCGGATGCACTTATGGTTCTTCTTGAGACTTTGTTGTATTATGTTTGCACAAGTTCATCAAGATATATACATGGACTTTTGTGGCATTTGAGATGCTAGGAAAAAGTTATATTGGCATAGAGCTCATCATTAGTTATAGCGACGCCCAAAAATAACAAAGATACACAGTTTTAGTTCAAGAAATTAAGTGGACTAGTATAAATTTTTGTCACTCGGTTCGGTTCGACATAAACCAAGAAACCAGACGATAACCAAAACCAAGTAGGCATTTCGGTTGCGGTTTTTGGTTTCTGCAAGTTGCCAAAAGTCGGTTTATTCAGATGATTTTTTTTTTTTTTTTTTCATTTTTCACATACCTTTGAAGATCTAGCATATCATGTGGAAGTTGCATGGATATGTTTTTGGTGGATAACGAACCTGGGCATAATATCTTGAATATGTCTTGTAAGTTAAACATATCAAACAATAGGTGATTATGTGGAATGTTGCTTTCATACCATCTTGAACGAACTCACGTCTTTGAGTAATTAGTTCATCTATTATACCACCATTTTCAACCACTAAATTGGTTTTAAAACAAACTGAATCCAACTTAAAAATGAGTCATGTGTCTGCAAGTTCCATTTATTTAATTTTTACTATCAACTGATGCAGTGTTGCATGTATAACATATGTTAAAATCCTAGAGTGATATTTTCAACCTTTTGTTAAAATATTAAAAATTGAAACTAATTATAGGAATGTTGAAAACTGAATGTTGGAATGTTGAACATACACCACATATTGAAGGAATTTGACGGCTGGAAACTAATTACTAATGCTGGAAACTATTTAAACTTATACGGCTGGCATACTACCGATGACGGAAAGTCTGACAATTCTGTAACGTTTTTATGAATGTTTGACAATGCTGGATACTATTCAATGCTTTGTTCATAACCCACTGGGATTATATACACAGGGCTGACACATCCTATATAAACAACCTTAAGATAAACAGAAACATTGTATTCACTCGTCCTGAAAATTCCACACAGCCACAAGATGAGCCAATTCACAAAATCAATCTCAATCGTCATATGTGTTTTTTTCCCACCACGAATATACAGTCAATTTATTAAAAAGATATTGGTTTAAATGTTTTTTTTTCTACAAAGACACTGCTCCGGATCCAGCCACAAATGAAAACTCTGCTTGCTTCTGCTATCTGTATCTTTTAAGCAAAAAAGTGAGTTTTTTTTTCATCCATTTGCATATGATTAGGTAATTATTGGTTTTAATTTGACTTTTCAAAGTGCTCGGAAGAAGGTATTGAAAGTCCCAATCTACACGTGTATATGAAACTATAACACTTATTAAGAGATAAATAACACAAGTAAATAACTTTTCAAACGTGTAATGCTTTATTGATATAATCAAAGAATTACAGTGTGTTAGGGATCGCACAAGTTGAATGACAATGTAAAGTTACCATTTGAACAAGTAAACTTGATTGGGTCAAGTTTACAACAGAACTTGTATAGTCTAGCAGATATAATCAACTAACTATTATGTAAGTTCAACAAAGGAGTAAAAGACAAATTAAAACAACAACAGTGTAAGCGATATCTTTTACTCCCTTGTGCTTTCTCTATTTATAGTGTTTGTTTAGTTAGTGGATGTATTGGCTAGAATGATGTGTCATCATACAAGTGGTCGAGTGCACATGTTTTTGCACGTTCTCCTAAACACATTCATCATACTTCCACTAACCTATACTTAAGTATTTGTTAATTCTGCAAAGCTATTTGTCCCCTACTTTAGCTTTATAGAATTTCCCGCTTAAACACATTTAGAGGCACACTTAAGTTCAACTTGCTCTTATTCTAAGGGTAACAAGATCCTCAGGGTATTGTCACCCCTTACTCTCCTTAGAACCATCAGAGTATTTCTTCTACATACGAGCTGATATCCATCTCAGCTGACGAGTATGTCTTCAAGTAATCTTCGACTTCCTTGACAATGTCTTTGACTTGAATACCTCTGAGGTTGCTCGCTGAGGCTTTGCACTCAGCGAGTCCTTTGTTACCCACTGATGGTTTGCACTCAGCGGGTCTTCATTACCCACTGATGCTTTGCACTCAGCGGGTCTTCATTACCCGCTGATGTTTCGTACTCAGCGGTTCTTTATTACCCGCTGATGCTTTGCACTCAGCGGATATTACCCGCTGATGCTTTGCACTCAGCGAGTCTTTTACACTTAGCCAAATTTCTGTTTAAATCTAGGCAAAGACAATTGGGTACTTAACTGGCCCAACAATCTTCCCCTATTTGAACATAAATTATACTAAGTAAACAAATTATTGTAAGTGAGTACACAGCTTCTTCTTACATATAATTCAATAAAGGAAATTTTCAAAAAACAATGTTTATTCACTACATTCCAAAACCATCCAAGTTTTCTTTTCAATTTTCTTGGCTTCAACTGCATCATCCCTAGCTACAATTGCAAACTCTATCCTCTTGTACATCTCTTCAGCTTCTAGAGTGTTCCTTAGGATGGCACTCTGGGTTCTCATCAGTTGAGGAGTGGTGGCTAGATAGAACTCTGACTCTCTGAAAGACTATATCAAATTCCCATTATAGTAGAAGATTCCATCCCCAGGTTCATGAATAACCAGACCTCTTCTTCCTTCAACGCCTGGGGGAGGAGCAAGATTTCTGTGCATCCCATCGACCTTAACATTTTTCTTGGACAAATACTTCCTTAATAAGATTTGAGGTTCGTTTCCTCTTTTTGTTATCAACAGAGATTCCAAAAGTTGATAGTTGTTGTGGAGGTGAAACGCCTAGCTTCTGTGCCTGAGAAATGACCCACTGGAATTTGGCTCTGATGTTTTTCAGCAGTTGATCATTTGACTAGCTCTTTGTTTTGGAGGCCAGAGCATGAACCTTAAGCCATTCACTGAAACCCAGTGTATTTAGTCTGAACTTGTCGTGAACGACAACATTCAGTGGATCATTTCCTCTTATGATCCTCATAGTTACATCATAGGAGGAGCTGACTCTGTAGCTGATTTTTGTAATTGGCAATTCATCAGCCCTTTGATTAATACAATTATTAAATTCCTTAAGCATCTTGGCCGAGTGATGCCATGGACCCAGTGATGCCATGCACAACCATCCCTAGCCACTTAAGATCTCTCAAAAGATTTTTGTTTCATTTATCGCGAAGATAAACATGTTATCTATCAACTTTCTCACTCCGAGTTAGTTGATATTGAAAAGGTGGCAGTCAGCTCCAACCTTCGATCACTAAAACCAAAACGCACTTATTGAGTCTAGATCCAAAAAGAGATCAATATAAATGTCATTAGGACATAATTCCCAAATACATTTGTTGTTCACAAACAAAGAGCACAGGTGGTATCTAAGAGTCCTACGCATTATCCTTGAGATCTTGCCAGAGTGATGCTCTTTAGCATTTCACAGTCACGAATGGAAATCCTTCTAGTGTCAACCTCAAACAGCACTGTGGTAGGTGACTTACGAGATTCTATATGGATCAAGCTTGTGTCAACTGGATATCAATTTGGTCTAGTCTATGAATTGATGACTCAATCATGTAAATAGTAACTAATGATTTCTCTATTGTTGTTGTCTGCTTTGAGACGTTCCGATAATGAGAATAAGCAAGTATGGTAAATATAATGCATCCATGTTAGAGGATCCAACACTTTAAGCTGGAAACCCTATCAAGAAGGTTCTTCTAAATTGAACCTACCTGATCACACAGGTCGGTTCTCACGGAACCGGAGGTTAACGCTCCTTAAATTCGATGAATGAATAAGCCATATTCGTTCATATTTGTTGTTTATTGCTAACCCTTATAAATCCATGATTAGATGATGGTGGCGCGACCTCATTCCAACTGAGTCAGATTCATAACCACATGCTCGTACTCAAGATTTAATGTTTCAAGAAATCAAAAAAGCTCAAGATCAAACAAAGATAAAGACTTCCGCTACTCTGATATTCAACATATTCCTTAAAGACATATAGCTGCGTTCCTAAGTTTTATTTTTGAAAGAAAAGGAACAAAGGGGGAATAAAACAGAATAAATTCATGTTTCAAAGTTTTTTTTGGAGAGAAGAGTAAAGAAGAGGAGAGTAAATTTGGCTAAACTTCTCTCCAAAACTTTCTTCCTAAAAGTGGGATGATTTGGAGAGAAGTTATATTAGGAAGTTTATAATAAATATAGTTATTTAAATAACCTTATAGAAAACATAACTTTTATATATAATTAAGGGTATAATTGTAAAATCACCAGTATCAACTTTGTTCTCTCTCGTATCGGGATGTGGTACAACAATATTAATTTCATCATTCCTCTTCTTTTCTGGCCCATTTTTTACTCTTTTTTTATCTTCTTTTATTTCAATAACTTGCGGATGATGTGAAGTGAGTAGATCAAGATTATCAAAGGAGAATTGTTAGACAAATTTCAAGTTGATATATAGTATTTAGCTTGTTGTCCAAAGACATAAAATCGCAGGAGGCAAAGTAATTAACAAAGATGAATCAAGTGATGTTGCAAGGATTTAAATTCAACGAATGAGACTATGGTGAGGGTGCTCTATGCTATGACCATCTTGCTTGACGAAAAGGTTTTGCTTTTGACAAACTCATTGTGACATATCTTAAATTCTAAGGATCTGGCTTGTCGCATGGTGATTATATAAACTTACCAGGAAACTAAATTGTTTAGTAACTACAATAAACATTTGTTGATCTATTATACGGGAGATAAATAATTTACTTGGTAAAAAGTAATGAAGCAAAATTTACTTCTGTACAATGTTGTGACGTAACGAGATATGAACGTGGTTTTTTATGGGGTAAAACCGCAAAATGAATTACCATCTTTCTTTCCCTCATTTTGATATTTATAGTATGGGTTTTATCAAAGTTTGGTTTTAAAATATTTATAATTAGTTTGTTGGATTAGTTTGATAATTTAGGTATGTGAGTAATTGTTTAAGCAAAAGGTTCACTTTTAATAAATATAATTACTTAAATAGCCTTATAAAAACATAACTTTTATATATAATTAAGGGTATAATTATAAAATCACCACTTATCACTTTGTTTCTCTCTTAACTCGGGAACGTGGTACAAAAAATTAAATTTCATTCATCTCCTCTTCTTTTCTGCCCATTTTTAACTCTTCTTTTCTCTTCTTTTATTTCAAAAACTTACGAACAGAGTGAAAGTGATGAAGATCAAGATTATCAAAGGAGATTGTTAGACAACTTTCAAGATGATATAAAGTATTAGCATGTTGGTCCAAAGACATAAAATCGCAAGAAGGCAAAGTATTACAAAGATGATCAAGTGATGTTGCAAGAATTTAACATCACGAGAGAACTATGGAGAGGGGTGCTCTATGCTATGACCATCATTGCTTGAACCCGAAAGGTTTTGCTTTTGAAAAACTCATTTTGTGACATATCTTAAATCTAAGGATATCGACTTGTCGCAGGTGATTATAAACCATTTGTAGATCTATTAACAGAATAAAATAATTTACTTGGTAAAAGTAATGAAGCAAAAAATACTTTGTACAATGTTTTGCATCGTAAAGAGTATGAACGTGTTTTTATGGGTAAAACCGCAAAAGAAATTACCCGTGCCCTCATTTTGATATTTATAGTATGTGTATATGCAAACTTTTGGTTTTAAAATATTTATAAATAGTTTGTTTGGATTAGTTTGATAATCTTTGGTATGTCAGATTAGTTTAATCAAAGACTAATTTTAACTTTCTGGATATTTTTAAAAAGATAGAGGAGAAAGGATAATTAGCTCAAAATGTAACCAACTTAACACAAAATCCTTTGGCGTGCGTATTGAATTTGTTTTCTACCTATCTTCAAAATTTATCTATCATTTCGTTTATGATTCTAATGCTCTTCTTGAGAGACACATTGTTATGTTTCAAAAGAACCATTGTCGTAGCTATTTGATTTTTCATTTTGATAAATGTCGAACAAATGCTTAGGGTATTTAAGACGACTTGAAATGTCAGTCATATGGTCTACTAGCTAAAAGACCCGTGAAATTCACGGGTATTTTAATGAGCCGTCATAACAAAATAGTTAATGACTTAGTGTATTAAGAGCAAAACCTCATAAAGAATCCCAGTGATATAAGCAATTGTAAAGTGTAAAGTTAGTACTCATGAAACATGTCTTTTACAAGAAAAATAGCCAAGTCACCAAAATAAAACAAATTCCAAAAATGGCATATGCTAGCGGACGTACCGTTAATATATAAGAAGTACCGGAATTTCGACATATGTATATTGGATTTATTGAAAGTTGAAACTAACACGTTTGATTTTAAAGAACAAAGTGCATGAAAATATTTGGTTAAGTATGATAACCTGTCATCACAAAATTTGTAATACTTTTGTGTAGACTATGTTTGTTGTGTTACTTGTAAGGTTGTTGTCTTTGCCACAAATAGCCATTTTAATCCTTTTTTACTCTTAGTGGAAGACACGATCACATACAATTCGCCATATGTGGAAACAGGCCTTGGCAAATACAAATCCGCATGCTCCAAATATTATTCAGGGTTTTTGTTTATCGTCATAGCGAAAGATACAAACACATGCAGTGCTTGCTCATTGTCTTTAGTGCCAAATGTTTAACTGATGTCCTTAGATAAACGCTCGTTTCTCAAATTGGCTTTCTTTTATTATACGGGGCTCATTGCAAGTTCTCGTTAGTCAGGTCATGCAAAGTCTTGTTCCATTGCACAAACTGTTAGATTTTTCAATGTTTCATAATGGCATTATCGAAACAACCACTTTCATGTAAGTTTGTGGTTACCATCTTCGAGCTTCATATTAAAGTACATATTGTATATTTAGTGTAATCGGCCCATTGGCCCGAGCCCATAGTCTAGAAGCTTCCTTTGTATCCTATATATAAGATGGCTATTATCAATTATAATCAAACAATCAATCCAATCAATATCAATTTCTATTATCTTTCATGGTAATCAGAGTCTAATATTAATCTTCTCCTTCTTTTTCTCTCATAACACGCTCCTCACCTGTCCCTCTCATAAAAAAATAAAAATAAAATTACTGTTCATCGGCGTCACTATTCATCGGCGAGTACTGTTCATCGGCGAGTACTGTTCATCAAAAAAAAATTGTTCTTATGGCTTCTCATGATCAGCAATGGTATATGGATACCGGAGCAACTTCTCACCTTTCATCTCACACCGGTAACCTTCAAACCTCTTTTCTTAATTGTAATTTTCATTCAGTTATTGTCGGAAATGGATCATCTATATCTGTCACCCACTCTGGACATGTACAAATCCCTAATCCATATCGCCCACTCCACCTTAAAAATGTTCTTGTCACACCCAATATAATTAAAAACCTTGTTTTTGTACGTAAAATCACCACTAATAATAAATGCTTAATTGATTTTGATCCCTATGGTTTCACTATACGAGATTATCATACCCGTCAAACCCTTCTTCATTGTGACAGGACGGGTGATCTATACCCCTTACACGTTGCCGTCTCAGTCTTTGCCCTACTTACTAATAATCATTCTCTTTGGCATCAACGTCTTGGTCACCCCGGTGACAATGTAATTCAAGCCCTATCGTCGCGTGGCCTTGTGTCTTATAATAAACAAAACACTCAACACTTGTGTCGTGCCTGTGAGTTAGGGAAACAAACAAAACTTCCCTTTCAACGATCTACCTCTATTGTCACATCTCCCTTTGAAATTATTTACTTAGACCTTTGGACATCTCCTGTCTCTAGCATGAGTGGATATAAATACTATGTCATTTTCTTATATCACTATTCATATTTTTTATGGGTCTACCAACTTCCCAAAAAATCTGACGAACAGTCAAAACTTCTAAACTTTCGTGCATTTGTAAAAACCTAATTCAGCCATAAAATTAAAGCTTTCCAATGTGATCATGGTGGAGAATTTGACAACAACTCCCTCCATGAATTATTTGCCACTAATGGCATTCAATTTCGTTTCTCATGCCCACGTACATCTCAACAAATGGCAATCTTGGAAATCAAAAATGCTATGATTCTTACTATAATAACATTTGATACGGTTCTCTCCTCTTTTAAAGCCGTCGTCCTCTCGAGTATTGGGTCGAAGCACTACTTACCACCACTTACTTACTTAATATCCTCCCCTCCACCTCTATCAACAATGACATCCTTTACATGAAATTATTTAATAAAATGAGTAGTATAAAATTATAGCTGAGGTGGTGATGGTGGTAAAGTTTCGGCAGCCAAGGGGGAGGAAGAAAGGAAATGGATGGTTTTTTTTTTGTGAGATTTGCATGTAAGAAATGATGGTTGTGTTTGTGGGAAATGAAAAAAATTGTTGAGTGTGTAAGTGAAAAAAAAAGGGGGCCGGTTTATTACTTAATATTTAGATAAAAGGTGAAGGTTTAAGTAAAAACGTGAGGTTTAACAAAGTTTGACGGAAACACAAAGTAAAACTAAAATGAACGAATGTAATGGACGGATTTTTAGGGGTGAACAATGGAAATATCAAATGCACGTAGACGAAATAGTTTTTTTTTTTAGCATGACTCAAACTTAACTAAGAGCACGAAATTTGCCGAATCGGGTGAAAGTAAAAATAAATATTTTACTTAAGAGTAAAAATAGGAATAAAATATAATAATTTATTTACCTAAAATTATGAATTCTCACATGTCTTTCCCTTCGGCTCCATGACTCCAACTAAACCCCCTTCATATCATTTTTTAGATGATAATCTCGACACCTCCCCAATTGCACTTCGCCTACTTACCACACCTACTTCTCCTCAACAAACAACCCCACAAACAATACCTCCAACTCCGCTATCAACACCATCACCACAAACAACACCGACACCACAGTCACCCCACCACCACCACCACCACCACCATTCCTACCAACCTCCTCAAAACACCCTATGGTCACACGTTTTAAAGTCGGAACTGTAAAAGCTAACCCAAAATACAACTTCCATGTTACCACCTCCTCCTCTATCCCTAACTCTCCATTCCATGCCCTGCAAGATCCTAACTGGAAACAAGCTATGTGTGACGAATATAAAGCTCTCATCGACAATAACACTTGGGTACTTGTTCCTCGCCCACCAAATGTCAACATTGTCCGCTCCATGTGGCTGTATAAACACAAATATAATGCGGACGGGTCCTTAAGTCGGTACAAAGCCCGACTAGTTGCAAATGGTCGTAGTCAACAACAAGGCATCGACTGCGATGAGACATTTAGCCCCGTTGTCAAACCTGCTACCATACGGACTGTTCTTAGCCTTGCAGTTTCTCGACAATGGCCTATTCATCAGTTAGACGTGAAGAATGCATTTCTTCACGGCCATCTTACAGAGACGGTTTACATGCACCAGCCACCAGGATTTACTGATTCAGCTCATTCGGATTATGTTTGCCTTCTGCAGAAGTCGCTTTATGGCCTTAAGCAGGCCCCCCGAGCTTGGTTTCAGCGATTTTCCAGCTATGCTATTCGAGCCGGTTTCTATCACAGCAAAACCGACTCGTCTCTTTTCATCTTTCACAAAGGGCCAGACACAGCTTACTTACTACTATATGTGGATGATATCATTCTTACAGCTTCTTCTACTTCGCTCATGCAACGTATCATCTCTTCGCTACATGCGGAATTTGCTATGACAGACCTTGGCCCACTGAATTATTTTCTCGGTATATCTGCCACGCGTACTACCGCTGGCATATTCTTGTCTCAGACGAAATATGCTACCGAGATTCTTGAGCGGGCACAGATGCTTAATTGTAACCCTTGCAGGACCCCAGTTGACACTGAAAAGAAGCTTGGACCTGAAGGATCACCGGTCACTGATCCTACTTTATATCGCAGCCTTGCCGGAGCACTTCAGTACCTCACCTTTACCCGACCCGATTTGTCATATGCAGTTCAACAGTTATGTCTTTACATGCATGATCCTCGAGAGCCACACCTTAATGCTATGAAACGTGTTCTCCGTTATCTGCGAGGAACCACTGATCTTGGATTACAGCTATTTCGGTCTACTACATCACAGCTTATTGCCTACTCTGATGCTGACTGGGCAGGTTGTCCGGCTACGCGCCGGTCTACTTCTGGATACTGTGTTTTTCTTGGTGACAACCTCCTGACGTGGTCTTCCAAACGCCAGGACACGTTGTCTCGTTCTAGTGCTGAAGCTGAATACCGCGGGGTTGCGAATGCTGTAGCTGAGACATCTTGGATTCGCAACCTTCTTCGTGAGCTCCATACCCCTCTTTTCACAGCAACCTTGGTCTACTGTGATAATGTCAGTGCCGTATACATGTCTGCAAACCCAGTGCAACATCAGCGCACCAAACATATAGAGATTGACATTCATTTTGTTCGTGACAAAGTAGCAGCAGGTCATGTTCGAGTTCTTCATGTCCCTTCACGATTTCAGTATGCAGATATCTTCACAAAAGGACTCCCATACCCGTTGTTTGCTGATTTCAGATCCAGTTTGAGCGTTTGCAAATCTCCCGCTCCAACTGCGGGGGCGTATTAGAGTACATATTATATTGTATATTCAGTGTAATCGGCCCATTGGCCCGAGCCCAGTTTGTATAGCTTCTAGGGCAACCCATAGTCTAGAAGGTTCATTTGTATCCTATATATAGGTCCATTGTAATCAATCAATAGTCAAGCAATCAATCATAATCTTTCACATATCACACAAAATACCTCACAACACACATTCACAAACCAAAAAATAATAATGGTGATCGTGATCACCACTATATGCAATTTTAAAGGTGATTGAGATCTCTTTTATTGATGATGGAGCGTGATGGAGGTGTGGGAGATGATGACTCACCGTCCATAAAAACCAGCCTAACACCTTCCTCATTGTTCGGTCGAACCTTCGATCTACCCCTTTTTGGACGCGTTCTCCCATTACTTGGGGTTGGTCATGGTCTCCTCGTTTTTGCATAAATCGGTCATATACTAAAATAAATTTGGAAAAACAATACGCAAGTTTCGTGAAATCGAATCATCCGTTATGTCGCTCAAAATAGTCCGAACCACTATTTTACAATTGATACTCGCAAAAAGTTACACCTTTCTCTCTTGTTGTTATATTTTACCAAAAATTCACCCCTATATTTAACACGTCGTCACTTAATTTTAAGGTTTTATTATAAATTAAAATTTTTTATAAAATTTCATTTCATTTTTTTTACAAAAATTACTCACACATATATAAATGTGCTCTCCCTCCCACTCACCAGATTCGGCCACCCGGCAACATCTAGCCGCGCCGAAAAGTTTTCCGGTAATCTTCTCCGGCAACTCCGGCTGAATCATAAAAAAAAAATAAATAATCTTATAGATCTTCTCGATTTTACCGATTTTACAACATTCCACATCGTCACAATTTTTCCGGCGAGACTCCACCATGCTGGTCGCCACCTCTCCGCACATCCTTACCCACCACAGACGCATACACTTTTTTCGGCTACTACACACACGACAAGCCACCTCCCCCCCCCAATCCACCCCCCGTCTCCATCATCATAGTCACCACGCCACGCCATCATCACACTCTACACCACCCCGCTGCCAGCGCGCCACCTCCCACCACTTCGCCAGATCTCCTTCTTTATCCCACACCATCACGGCGTCTCCCCACCCGACAACCACCACCAACTGAAATCACTCGTCGCATACCCTACACGCAACCCCCAGGTCACCATCGCAGCCTTCCTCCTGCACGATACCACTCGCGCCAACTACTTTATATGTGACAGCACCGTCAACATTCATCACTCTTTCGCACCATCGCCTCATCACCCTCGTTACACGGGCTCAGCCGCGGCTACACCTCACCACC
The DNA here is from genome assembly GCA_026074375.1 of Tanacetum coccineum. Classification (NCBI taxonomy): domain Eukaryota; kingdom Viridiplantae; phylum Streptophyta; class Magnoliopsida; order Asterales; family Asteraceae; genus Tanacetum; species Tanacetum coccineum. The sequence goes on along the minus strand of BQNB010101608.1, from coordinate 8,609 downwards.
ACCACAATTTCAACAAGAAAATGGTGTGTTAGGTTTATTGATGCACCTAGGGTGCGTTTGGTTTTCGTGTTAGCTCCATTTGGGTGCGTTGCTTTCTTTTAAATCAGAAAAGGGTTGGTTTGATCTGTATTTAACGACAACCAGGGTGTGTTTATTAACTGCGTTTTCACAAGCCGAAAGGGTGTTTTTTGTTTTTGCTGTTTGAATAGCCCAATAGGGGCGTTTGTTTGGTTATTATGCAGCCTTATAGGGTGCGTTGGGTTTATGGGTTTAAAGCCTATAAGGGCGTGTTTGGTTTTATATTTATCATTATTTTTTTGTCTAGTTTGGTTATATATTGAAGGGTGCGAATAATTGCAACATGTATTTGATTAAAGTGAGAAAACGTTAAGTTTTGTTAATATGGAAACGATATATAATCGAATAGGTCATGCCGAAATTTATAAAAATTTATATACTTAGCATTTTCGTTTAAAACTTTCTATATTTGGAAACCCGACAAAGTGGATTAAAGCTATATGTTTATATAATTGTATGATACAAAAACGATAATGAACGAAAGCTATACTTTTATCAAACGAGACAACTATTTTGGTTCAACCCGTTATGGAAAATGAAATTAATACTTATAAATATATTATTTATTAATTTTCGGCTACGATAAATTTAGTCATAATTTTGTAATAACTCTAAATTCATCGTTTTATGATTCGTAAACTTTAAAAATGCGTTTACTTTCTATACCCACTTAGAGAACTCTTTATTAATTTTTTAGTGATTTTTGAAAAAACTGTGTCGAATTATATTGTTACGATTATTTTTATTAAGTTTCTTTTATAATACTTGTAAAGTATTATATATTGCGACTTATTCCTTTGGTTGTTTGTCTTTATTTTATAATTCATCATATGAATTATATAATTGATTCTTTTCCATATGCAATATTACAGAATATATTACTTACCATGCTTTTTCTTTTCGGTGTTTTTTATTAACAACCATCCCAAACTATTAAACTTGCAATCTTAATCTCTTCTATCATCGTTATATTTTTGTCGCGTTTTGACCAACATTTTCTAGTAGGATTTAGCGTTAAAATAAACGCTACTTTCTTGGTCGAGCGTTCCCGTTTTCCGTTTGTGAGTGCTTATTATTTGCATTTCTGCTAGTTGCTCTGCACGTTAATGGTGGTTCATAGCCCCATCTTTTTCCTCTTTTAATGGTTTTTATATAACTGTTTTCGGTGTGAGAATAATGCATTGTTTTATCTAGTAGACTTCTTTTTTTAGGGGTAAAAGGGACGATACCGGTTTAATAATATATTCATAAACCCAAAAGATCGATCAGTAAGAAAACCAATGAAATGTGACTGAGTGTCTCATTAACTCAAAGTTTAGATTGAACACCCTAATCATGAATTGCCATATGTTATAACTAACTACTATTGCATAGCAATAACACAATAGGAAAGGAACCACCTAATGGTGCATATAATACAACAATATTTACACATAAATGATTACTACATAATGCGTTACATGATATTTTTTACCAAAGTTTGATTTTGTTTACTACTTTTTGATTTAAGGATCGTTGAATACTAAAAACCTTTTTTTGATAAACCGTGAATTTTTGAACCACATTGATTGTTTTTTTGGATAAAGGTAATTTTCTCAAATTGTATGCTCTTCAGATTACTGCTATATTATTGCGCCTAGTAAGTCACTTTTTTGCTACTATTAAGTACATACTATCTTGAACCGTTAAATTCACACTGTAGGGGCTAAGCTTAGTGTTGTGGATATGATCTACTCGGGAACTACAATCTCTCTACCTGAAATTTCTGGTCAAAAGTGATGGATGCATTTAAAATGAGAAAGAGAATAGGCATGTTTTGGCAAGCACCCTATATAGTTTTAGGACACAAACAGTTAAAGCTTTCGGTTTCTGATCCTTTGGGCACATATTACTTAATTCTTATTAGCATGTTGAATTTGTTTTCTTGTCGCCAATCTACCTGTTTTGGAATTCGGAGATTACGTATTAGTCCAGAACCCTTACGTACTTAGTCCACCATTACTTCGATCTTGTGGTCCACTACTGAACATTTCTAGATTTATTAAATCACTTCTTGGATTTCGGAAATAACACTTTGAAATGCCGTAACGCTATTTTTCTTCTGAAATATTTCTTAAATTATTTCAATACTGCTTTTTACTCAAACCTATGAATTCACCAACATTATTGTTGACGTTTTAGCATGTATTTTCAGGTTACTATTTTGCTAGTGGAGCATTGGGAGCATTCGAGTCGCGCGGATATATATATTTTTGAAGGCTTAATAACTTGAGTACCATTTGACAAATGTTTTTCTGTTGCATTATAAATGGGATCCTTTGTAAACTCTGATTTTAATATATCAAATGTGAAATTTATTTAAACGTCTCTTTTGAGGTCGTTTTCTGTGACTTGTGCGTATGGACTATGAAGTAGCACCCCAAGTGGTATTCCGTTGCGTTGTGATTTTTGGGGGTGTTACAGATTGGTATCAGAGCTGAAGTCATAGAGAACTAGGTCATTTTCAAAACCTAGACTATGACCATGTTTTTCAAAATATAGAGTCTTTCCTTGTTTTATCCGATATCCGCGCGCGCTTGCTCCCAGGTAACTTATATGCTCTCTTTTGCATCTCTACTTCTATTACATGGGTAACGAGTATTTAATACTTGGCTATGATTTCGCTCTCTTACGTCTATCTTATGACGTCTTACTATTTACCTTATATCGGTCCGTTATATAAATATTGATCACTCTGATTTTCGCGTACTTTCTAATTTCTCATTTACTCCCTGGAGCGTCAATACTGGTATTATATAAGGATACGTATACATATGGGCTATTTTCTTTTTGATCTCTTACGATTAACTTCAAACTTTTTCGCGACTTTAACTTGTCACCTTGGATCGTGCCGTCTTTTGGCACTTACCTTTGAAACGTGATTGACTAACGTCTCATTATATTTTTCCGTTACTTCTTATGATTTTGAAGAATCATGCCGCCAAGGAGACTCCTTCTTCTTAATGTAACATCTGGTCTTGTTTTGATATCGTGTTTTATGCCGACGATACTTAAGTAGGACGATTTATAATCACCTTATTGAAATGAATTGGGACGCCTCTTCATTTGAATAAGGGAATTATAAATCGCCGAACCATAAGTTTATAATTCCTTACTTACAAGGATTGGGACGCCTCTTTTTGTAAGTGACAAATTATAAATGAGTGGGCTTATGTTTATCCGACATAGCGTGTGTTCGTCCGTATGAATCATTCTTTGGGCTATGAACTTCTTTCGACTCGTGATTTGTTATATGGATTTTTTCGAATGTGTATCGACCGCCGCGAACTTGATAATCTAATAGTAATGAACCATTAACCGCTTCCAAGAATTGACGACTTGTTAAATTCTTCGTTCCAATGGCTTTTTCTTCAAGTCATGTATTTTATCCTTCCTTTTGAAGATTCTCATGACATTTGATCCATTCGCTCATATTCATTGCACATATTTGATGCTTTGACTTTTGTTCATTCAAAATTTCGTTGGAAACCTCGACGATGACCTAGGTATATCCACTCATCTCATCACAAGTAAACCAGAGACGAATAAGTCGAATTGAGCACCGGGACGGTGCTCCCTTAAGGTGGGAAGACTGTGACAACCGGCAATTTTCGGAACTTTAAATGACTATTTTACCCCTTGACTTTTCGTGTTTGACTTGACTTTTTGACCTTCTACGGTCACATAAAAACGATTACCGCGTAGCCGGTAAATTTTCGAAACGTATTTAAATAATAATTCATATTATTTATTATATATCTCTTATTTACAAATTTATTTTTCAAACTTATTTGAAACGAAAACGAGAAGATATATATTATTCTTCTTAAGTTGACTTATTAAAAACGACCCGTTAAATCACGTTTTCACAACTCGGACTCTAAAGCAATTTAATTTAGAACGACATTCCGGTCAACTTTTTAGTTTTGCCCGAGACCCGAAAACAAACAGAAAGATGACTTAAATCCTCGTAAATTTTAATCAGCGCCCTAAAACGCGTACGGCACAAAATAACTTATATTATATTTTAATTATCACTATTTATTTAATAAAAATATTAAATAAAATCATTTAACATTTTATTCAAAAGCGTTTGTTGATAACGCGAATATTCGAGTTAAAATTTGTTTTTCCGGACAAGGCATAACCGGGTTCCCAAATAAATAACAAATATTTTTATAAATGTTATAAAAATATTTATGAAATACTACCAAATGAATACTCATTTTTATAGGAAAAATAATTTGGAAAACAATGGCGCAAGTTTCGTGTTTTGAATCATCCGTTAAGTCGCTCAAACGAGTCCCGAACCACTATTTTACAAAATAATACTCAAAAGTTACACCTTTAGTCCCTGTGGTTATATTTACAACACTAACCCTAAACTATTAAACACATGTCACTTTTCTTATAACTTTTAATATATATATAAAATTTATATATTAAAAAAACACACACACATATACACTTCTCTCTCTCTCCTAATTTTTCCGGCGACCACCACCGGCCGGATTCCGGCCACCGGAAAACTTTTTCGGCGAGTTTTCCGGCCGAGTTCCGAAACTCTCCCCGCCACCCGATCTATCCGATCTACCACCCCACGCGCCGCCACGCGCCATCTCCGTCACCACCACCGACGTCACAGCCGCTGCCATGCCACACCACACCACCTCCACCACGCCAGCACCATCATCACCCCCGTCACCACCGACGCAGCCCGCACCCCCCACCAACACCACCATCATCATCATCTCGTCATCGTCATCATCATCATAACACCATCATCTTCATCACCGTTGGTGACAAACCCCATCGAATTTTCGTTTGTAAATTAGACATTTCGTTGTAGATATCTTGAATTTTTAAATGTTTCGTTTTGCTTACCGTTTAACGGGAAGTTTATTTCGTTATTATCTGTGAATCATCGTCGGGAGGCGAATCCGAGACACAAACGTTTGTTGTATTTTGGCTATTGCGGTTTTTAGGTTTTAAAGCAATATTTAAAATTCATAATTTTCTTGATACGTTAACTCGTTTTTTGCGTTTTTGTGTTACGCGTTTCTAATCTATACTTTGTTGTGCATGCATACTTGGAAATTAATTCATCAACTAGCACTAGTGATCCTAGAATGTGGGAAATTATTTTTGGTCCCCCTTTTGGCTTGTTCATAACCGGTTATACACACACTCTTAGCATAGGATTCATTTTTTTTTTGAAATTGATACAAGTTAAAAAGCTTCCTACATAGTGGCTTGTACAATGTCCTTCCTAGGCTTTCATTCGCGGATCATTTCGGTCCCTCCATCACCCTTGTACTCAGCCGAACAAGCCCATGCACCAAGTCTAGGTGCATTCCATCCTCTACCAACTTATATACCACTTATTCTCATTTGTTTCTCATTCTTCCAAGCAACTTCTCTCACTAGAAAAACACACATACATCTTCTTTCTTTTCTCTCATTGCCGAACCATCTCACACACCCAAATCCATTCATTTTTAATCTTTGATCAACCATTTGAAGATATATTGTTCGAGTTGATTGTTATTTCATCCGGGTATTTTATAAAACAACGTTTGGGTTGTTTTTGATTTTAATCATCTTTCGTCGTGTTTCTTTGTAAGTCATCTTTACTTTTTCATAAATAAGTTGTACTTTTGCATTCGTATGATCATTCCGAACAAGGTGTACAAAGCGGATCGTTGTGAAAATCATTATCTATTTTTCTATAAAACTACAAGTCTTTAAGTTTAATCTTTTTGTTTATAAATGGAAGAACATAAAAAGTAGTTGTACTTTTGTGCATAAAAGTTCGTTGTGACTATTTTGATATATATATTGTTATCACTACGGCTATATCGTTTATTTAAGATTTATCGTATATTAAGTTTAAATATTGTTGGCGAAGAAATTAAGTTAGATGTTGGATTTGTTGGAAGCGTAAATTGAATGTCGAAGAGACGGTTTAGGTTTAGAACGGATGTTTGTGATCTTTGAGGTGTTGTCGAAAATTGACTTAGTATTCTTCGAGTTCAATAAAAGATGTACTTTTGTAAAACGTATGTTTTCCGTCGTCGAGGTTGATATAAAAAATAGAAAGTCGATAATTTTAGAATAAGGTCATACTGAAATTTCGTAAACTTTATAAAAGCGTCGAAATTATATTTTATTATCAACTTAGGATAAAACTGTAGAAGAAAAAGTATAGTGTCGAGTTTAGGTCAAACATTTTTAGTTATTGAGTCAACGTTGAATTGGTGTCGGGGTCACTAAAGACGTAAATGGCATCCTAAAAGAACGAAAATACACTAAAAGTCGAAATACTCTAAAGACGAATACGCTAAAAGACCAAATTGCACTAAAAGACGAAATAGCAATTAAAAGTTGAAATTACATAAATGACGAAATATTGTCAAAGATGTTCAAAAAGTCGAGACTTCGTCAAAATCTTATAACTTTCGGAACGTACGTTTTAAATAAGGGTAAGCCGTGTATACTCGTGCAAGGCATGATCAGTTCTTGCGTTAGCGTTTTCGTTTTACATATTCTTAAACGACGACTAATGATAGGTGTATGCGCGCTAGACTCGTGAGATTCATTTTTACTTGATTGATTCCTTTTGATCCACTACCCGTATAAGGTGAGTTCATAGCCCCACTCTTTTACTCGTTTTGACTAAATGTTTTATAACTTGGGGTGAGAAACATTGCTTGTTTTTAAAACTGGACACAAAGATACTTTACGTGAGATTTTCCCTGTTTACGTGTTGCCTAAGTAGCTTTTAGAAAACTACTGCCCGAACTATCATGACCTGTCATCTCTTGACTAGAGGACCAGTCGAGGGCAGCGCGAATGAATAAATAGATCTAATTGGGATCTAAATTATCCTATCCGGTTTGTGAGTAGCGCTCACTACCTACGGGGCCGCCCGATAATTGTGCTGCGATAAACGAATATGTCATGTCGTCTGGTTAGGTTGTCTTTGGTCGGACACCTGGAAGGGCAAACAAATACTATAGCAATGTACATGCTATCATGCGTAATTAGCTTCAGTGTCATGAGCTTAGTGCAACGTAAATACTTTTTATGTGAAGTTGTATTTGTTATAACTGTCGCATACGTTTTGATATCTTGTGGTCCACTATAACAACGTTTGAACTAAACCTATGAATTCACTCAACTTTATGTTGACCGTTTTAAGCATGTTTTTCTCAGGTGCTTAGCATGGATGCTGTTGATTGACTTATGTGAAGTCTATTTGCCTTTTGTACCGGTTTACCAGAGATTTATCTATGTCTTTAAATCGTTGTTGGTTTATTTTAAGCTTTCGCATTTTAACTTTGATTCTTTAAATATAACGATGTAAAAACTTCTTATTATTATTTTTTTAAAACATTGCAACGTTGATTTAATTTTCAAACGTACCTTAGAGGTCGTCTTTATGCTTTTTATTGAGATGCTCAATAAAGTACGCGCTCCGACATGTATTCGTCCAGGCCCGTCTGGGGGTATGTTGTGACAGATTGGTATCAAGAGCCAAGTTTAGAGTAACCAGGTAGTATAAACTAGGAATGGGACTCTAACCAGTATGTGATCCTACTTGATTATGTGCACTTACGAGACCTTACATCGTACGAATACCTAATAAGTACTTACGTACATAATAATATTACGTATTAAATAATAAGATATCTAATATATCTAAGTATTTTTCATCCCATCATGACGTGCTCGATGACTCATTCATTCATTCATTCATTTTGCATTCATCCAGTTACCCATTCACCCATTCATATTTTGCATCATGCATGTTTGATATAAAGATGATTTATATGAACTTTGCTTATGCAGGTTATGGCTATTTCAGTTATCTCAATTTCTTCGGATTCATCTGAGGATAGCATGAGGACACCTGCTGGACGAGTGATCTTGTTCGGTACTATCCCTACTACTATTCCTGACACCACACCAGTGATTTCTCCACCTGCTACTCAGACTGACACACCAGTGATACCCATAGAGACACCTATCATAGCACCTACTATACCACCATCCCCAGACTATACACCAGCTTCTCCTGATTACTCACCTGCATCTGATTCAGAGTCTAATCCATCTGAGGATCCATCATCAGACCATATACCACCATTACCAGCCATCTCACCATTTTAATCATTGGATGATGAAACTACAGACAGTGATACACCAGATACACCACCATCACCAACCCATGGTACGCCTTTCACTGAGATTACCGGTTCTACCCAAAGATCACCTATCATACCTCGTTGTCGGGTTATGATTATATCACCTGGATAGCCTATTCCTCATGGTCGACCGTACCGCTACCATCTTAATGTGCCGGTACACATAATGACTGCGAGGAAGAGGGTTGGAGCATTACCCACTCATCGTCTTAATGTGAGACATTTAGTTGACTACTCTTCTTCAGATCATTTTTATTCGAATGATTCTTTGAGGTATTCATCATC